>WUQG02000527.1:0-12377 GCA_011317285.2 Androctonus mauritanicus | reverse complement strand
TGTACGTCTTTTTTATTTTGCCGTTTCCCGATCTAACGTTTTCCTCAATCTAACGTTTTTTTCGCCGTCCCCTTGGAAAACGTTAGATCGAAGTTTTACTGTACAGTGTTTTAGCTGTACCTGTTACACAACTAATTTTTCAATTAAATTATTACAATTTAATTACTCTCTAATAGTTTTCTGATCTTTTAAAATATTATATAGATAAAATGCTGTTTATATAATAAATACTGTAATAATTTTTCTATTTGTTATTTTTAGCTCGAGTGTCTTAGAATATTTAGCTGTCTATTCAAGGCGATCTGAAGGTCAATTAAAATTATTCGAATAAAATTTTAATACAGGCATAGAGCTTAAATTTTAATAAAAAATAATATGAGTATAGCTGTATTGCCTGAGCTTGCTGAAAAAAATCTGCTTGCTGAGAATCAGTTGTCTGTTAATCTCGGAAAGAACTTTTTGGATAACCTTTTAAAATAGTATTAAAAGCGCCACTGTAATTTAATTTAGCGTTCATTCTTTCGTGTCTGACACGATAATTTTGTAAGAGTAAGTCAATCAAACTCGAATTTAGAGGATAATGATTGAAAGTTCTTTAATTTTTAGACCTCGAGTTATAAAAAATTTATTGTAAGTCGATGCTTGAAAAATTCCCGTAACTTCTATAATGGTTTCGAAAATTATTATTATAAAATCAGTTAGCTTTATCTCTGGAGATCTGTAATTTGTGAGAAACATTTCAAGGAAAAAATATATGGAAAAATTGAAAGTAAGCTATGCTCTATAAACTATCATACAAATATTACGAAAAAATTATTTATGGATTAAGAGTTATATTTTACAAATATTCGATATATCAATCTTTATCTTCAATCATTTGAAGGGACTAGATTAAAGAGCCTTCTATTCATCATTTTAAGCAAAATTTTCTGAAAATTTTCCCTCTGAACTTTAATTTTTATACTGAAAACTACTGTATGTATTTTAACGCCGTTTTCAGTCTAGTGGATATTAAGAGGCGAGGCATTTCCATGCCTATCACAAGAAATCCACACTCATGATGGGGTCAGCCTTCAAATTATGATGGTCTTCAATGAGCCGGGTCGGATTCTTCTGGAAAAAATTGAAGATATGGGATCCAGGAATTGTCTGCCGGATCCAACAAAGTGGAAAGCACAGCTCGCTTCCACCGCGGCATTCCAGCCTGTAATTTTCATGCAATAAATATTTTAATAAATTTTAATATTAATTTTAAATTATTGTATATATTTTTATAAACTAAATTAATAAAAGAAATTATTGTTTATCAGTCCGATAATATTCACATTCCTCTTTAGCTTACTTTACAAACGAAAGTTTCGGCTCATTTCGGCCGATGAAGCTCTTGTAGTTTATCATAATATTTACAGCAAACAAATTCAAAGCAAAGCGAATTTTATTAGATCATGCTGTTTGTCTACGTTCTAACATAAAACGCTTGAATTAATTAGTAGATTTTTATGGGAGAGAGCTTTTTTTACGATGAAAACGAATCTAACACTCAATCTTTTTATCTCTATTTAAGAATGGCGGATCTTCATACTTCTGAGACTTCTATATTATTTATTTATGGATTCTATTTGTATTAGCATATTTTAACTCGAACAGAAAATTTATGACGCATTCATGAAAATAATCAGATTATATTGAGAAATTTTCTTATGAAATTAAAGAAAGCAAAAATTTTATAAAAAATAATAACTGATGAAGCAAATAATTATTTTTCTTTTTAGGGAAGAGTTATTTTAGAAAGTTCACGAAATCAGGTAGCTACTTATACATTATTGTATAAATTATTATCCAATAAAAATTTCTTTTTATGTTATAATAAGCTGTTAATAGAGAAATTTTAAAATATAACAAGAATAAATAAGTTATATTGATTTTGTCTAGGACAATAAAATAACATTTTTAAGAACATTTATCGTATCATGAAAATATGAACGTTTCAGGTATTGGAGCATCCTTTTTTCTAATTTTCTGATATCAATAAATCAATCTAGATTTAAGTAATTTTTATAAAACATTAACACAGAGTACATACACTTTTGAAAATAGCTAATATTTCTCTATGTTATAGCTAAAAAAGACAAAATTTTAATTATGTAATGTTATTTTATTATTTGTCAATTGTAACCTAATTTTTATAACGATTTATACATTTCTCATATATTAAAAAAACATGAAATTCTTTTTAATGCATGATTATTATTATTATTATTATTATTATTCAATTCCATAATATTCTGTAAATCTTTGTGTAAATCTGATTTTCCAAATAAGAAAACAAGTAACACATTCAAAGAAATTGAATGTAATTGAAAGTACTATCCAGTATTTTGTTTGAAACAAAGAATTACTATTTGACACTGAAAAATTTAATAAATCTTTAACAGAATATCAAATTATAGGACAAAAGCGCCAAAATATATCAATACATTAAATATGTTTACACTACCACGTGAAAATATAAACTTCTGCAAACAGATATGAATAAAATATAAAATATGTATGCATACTGTAATTTGAATCTTAAATAAAAGTTTTAATAAAACTAAAACTTACTATTGCTTTCATACTAATACAATAAAATCGGATGTGATTTTTATTCATATAAGAACAGAATAAAATAAACAATTTTAAGAATTTTTAGACTTTCTACGTACAGGAATTTTTAAAATTATTTTATTGGCTTTATTTAAATATAGAAGAATGAAATCGTGTTTTTTTAAAAGCTATGTATGTATTTTAAAAATGGATATTTTTCAAAAATTCAACTTTAATACGTATTAAAAAATAATATTTTCATTACTGTTTTATATAATTTGATTTAAAATTAAAAAAAAAAATTCATTTCAAATCAAAATAATTAAAATTTAAAAAAAAATTGAAATTTTATTCGGATTTTGATTGAACAAAATAGATTTCTGGCATAACTTTGTTCATATAAAAATAGTCTAAAAACATGCCGAGATTTAGAGTTATATTAAAACCCTGACATTGACTTATGACTCAATTTATCTCAGTCCACAAGAAACTTAAATCATACTTGCACGATTCAATGTTATATATATGCAAATTGAACCAGTGATTTCATAAAATCTTCTATATAATGGTTCATTTTTGTGCACGTGAACCTTAGCACGAAAAATAAATATATTCAATGAGATGAATAATAACTTATTTTTATAGTCTTATTATTTTTTAAGTATATATAAACATTTAAATTTATTTTATTTTTAATACAGATAGTAAATACGTATAATTGCTATATTATTATATAAGCAATAAATAGTTTCTAAAATATTTATCACTAATGTTGAGAAAAATCTTTGATGATTAGAAAAATAAACTTAATTGAACTATTATTAAAATTTCGTTTTATGAGAAATTTTTGTTTTACAACAAAATTCTTTTTCTAATATTTACATTGTATAATATTTATTTTAAAAAAATAAAAGCATTTATTTTGTAGATTATTAGATTTTAAAATAAATATGTTTATCTTTAAATCTGTAAAACAATTTTTTTCTTAAAAAGTTTATATAGGTTTATATTTTCAGTTTTTATTTTATTTAAAAATGAGTCAAATATGAACTGTACTAATTTAATTTTATTATTAAAATATTTCAAAAGATAAATTAAGCACATTATTTTATGAATATATTTAATTCGAATGCTTGTTTGGTCATATATTCAAATGAAAAATTTAAACTCGTATATGGTAGATTAAATAAATTTCATAAAGATAGTAATAAAACAAAGTTAACGAAGAGAAATTTTACAGACAATTAATCTAATTTGACAAAGTCTGTTTAAATATCTTTTATATATAAACTTTTCTAGTAACTTTATAAACACAACAAAATACTTTTATAGTATAATAAATGCAAGTATCAAATTACATACATTTATGAACTTCTATTATATAATATGATAGTAATTTATTTCCTTTATATTTTTTAATTTATAAAAATATTTCAAAAAGTGAAATACTTAAAAATTAAATGATGTGGAAAATTATTATTAAACTATTAGTTTGTATAAACTCTATTCTAATGTATAAAATTACGTTCACAAAACATAATATCTTACTTTTCCAGCTTTCTTTTCGATATTGCAATATTGTATTTTGTTTATTTAAGAGTTACGTAGTGGAATTATAATAGGGAACTATTCCTGTATCTTCTTTTAGTGCGGTTTGATTGAAGTTCGAAATTGATTGCAAATGTTTATTCTGCATCATTGGGATTACAAAAAAAACTGTATCTTTTTGCTATGTTCTTATAAGTAATTTATCTTTAAATTATATTTTATTCTTTTTTTGTAATAATATTGATTGATTTATAAACAAAAACAATTCTGGATTTAAATTTATTTTGATATTTTTTGAAGTTATAAACGTATAACAAATATTTTGTATTTACTTTTAAAAAAATTTTAATTTCATTTTCTTCAAAAATAAATGAACTTTTTTACTCTCAAAATAAAATGGAAAATTGTTAGATTATATTATTTTGTTAAATTTTAGAAAAAAAAAGATGAATAAATGATGACGAAATAATATCAAAAAGCAATCCTCATTCAATCATATCTATTTTTATATCGCCTTATGAAAAAAATTATTGATTGAACGGAAGAAAAGTCATTTGTTTATCAAATATTTTAAATCATTCATATAATTAATAAATTAAAAATAATTTATACATTGAACAGTCAATTCTTCAAGTGATGGTGAAGGAAAAATTAAGAATCATATTAGTCCATTGCTATAATGTAACAAATAAAATTCTTTTATTTTATTAAATAAAACAGAAATTTTTAAAGTTACAATATTTAAAATATAATTTTTTGACTGGTAATTGATAATAAGTAAAAACATATTAAATCTAAAACATCATCCGTTAAAAGTCAAAATCAGGAGCTTTCTAATTAGTGTATTATAACAACACCACAATCTAATGTAATTCAGTTGAATAAACAGTAGGCTAGTTTATTTAACTTGTGGTTAAATAGATTACAGAAGTTCGCAAAAAATAAACAATAAGACAAACTTTTCTTTAGATAAATAATAGAAAGCTGAAAATATTAGAGCAATTTGAAGATTAACAGTAAATTTCGAGTTTCTATTTATGCCTCATTCAACAATTTGATAGAATGTTAAATGGCGAAAAAACATCAATACTGAAGCAGTGATAATTAATTTACTTTAAAATATTTTTTAAAATATAATTTAAGGATTTTATTAATTTATTAAAATATTAAAGTAAATTAATTAATTATCATTGCTGTGGTATTGATGTATTTTTACTAATATTCTATCAAATTGTTAAATGAGGCATAAATAGAAAAACCAAATATTTTCATTAATCTTTAAATTGTCTTAAATTTCCCTTTTTTCAATAGTTATTAGTTCTGGATCAAATTATTTAAAAAGTTTATTTTAGAAATGTATTTCAAATAATAATATTTGACAGGTTTGAAAGAAGAAATCAAAGATAAAATCTTTCAAATATTTTTGTCAAAAATCTAAATATTTTGCAATCCAGAATTAATTATGAACTTTTTTTTAAAAGCTTGGATAATCTAAATAATCTGAATCTATAATTAGTTTCAGTAATTAGTAAAAAACAGGATTATTCGGAAGTAATATATTAAAATCAATTTTTTCGATAAATTATTTCACTAATTAAACAAAAACATATTAAATTTATCAAAAGTAGCACAAATTTTCCTAATTATATCTGAAAAGTCTAAACTTGATATTCATTTTTTTTTATAAGAATTGTATTTTAAGACTTTTGATATCGTTTCAATTTTATTTTCTCCCTGAACTCGTCAAATATTCTATAACAGTTTAAAATAATTGTTAATTCCAAATTAATAAAAACTTATACAATCAGAAATTTATTTTAATTTTATAAATATTATTTATAAAATTTATTATATATATATTATTATTATTATTAGATTATATAAAGAACCTAAATTTTAATTTAGAAACATAGAAATTTCTGATATAAGCAGAAATTTCTATTAGCATTATGAAATGGTTTCGTAATACTTAATAAACATATGAAATTTTATTAATGAAAAGAACATATATAAAAAAGCATCAATAAACTACTTAATATCTTAAAGTTAATATAAATGTATAACAAAAATTATTATTAATAAAATTATTCAATTTAAATTATACAGTATATTTAAACAAATCGAATCATGATATGTTGTAGTAACACTCAATAAAGAAAACATAGAGATAATTTTTTTTATAAAAAATTAAAAAAAGTTTGTTTTATTATAAAAGTTATTCTAATGAAATCAGTATTTTCAAAACATTGATGCACTATATATTTAGAATCAGTTTTCATCAACATCAAATAAAAATGCGATTTTTTTTTATTTGAAATAAACAGATCAATGATAAAATAAATTCGGAATAAAGCAGATAAGAGTTTTTTGTTTAAAATATAACAGTTTAAGAGTAAAGATAATAAAGCATTTTAAAAAAGAAACGAAAAATTAATCTTTTATTACGTCCAAATAAATTTTCTCATATAAATTAGAATATTAAATCTTATATTGTATTTAAAAACAAGTTTTGAAAATAAATTTTAAATCGTGTATTAACAGTTATTGTTTAATATTAGCAAATAAACAAAAATTTATTCTAATTTAATTTTAGGAATATAATTAAAACAATGTTTTTGTGTTCTTTATAATGCAGAACAATAACTTCATTTTAATAAAATTCAAAAGAGAAATTAAATTCATTGATTATTTTAAACTTTTTATTTAATACGGATGATTGTCTAGAATAAATCAATTTATGTAAATTCCAAAAAAGAAATTCTATTACTATACTTATATACTTAATAAAAGTTTCAGAGAAATAAGCAATTTTCTGAACAAAAATCAACAAATCATTTTAAGAAAAATAATTATGATTTTTATTAGACTCAGTTAACGCACGATTTGATTCTTTGTTATATTATAATAATAAATTTAAAATAAGTTTTTCAATATACTGTATTATATTGATCATATCGATGTTGATATATTAGTAACGAATCTAAAATGAATAAAAATTAAAATTTAAAATTATGTTGACATAGTTTAATAGAATATTTTTATTGAATATTAGCAATTAAAAGAAATGTTTTCGTTTAGAATATCAGCTTAATTTTTTATCATCATCAAAGTATTTTATTGTCTTTCATTTGATTTTTCTTTAATTTTGATTTTATTGATAATGAACTGTTCATTGCAATATGAATTCATATTATTTTAACAAAAAAAAAAAAAAAATCAATATGTAACAATTTATTCTTTTCACCATCGATTAAGAATTCAAAGCATTTAAATAAAATTACAGTACTATATATAGTGAATAGAAAAAAGAAATAGCATATTAATGATAATTAATAATTTCAAAAATAATTTAAAATAAATAATTAAAGTAAATTGAAAATACTTGCCAAATTTTAAACTAATTTTTCAAGAAAAAGTTACTGCTATTGTTTATTACAATAAAGTTTTAAAAATAATGCAGTACTGTATACTTAACCGAGATTCGGATTTTTAACATTAACCGAGGATGTCTTATAGCAAAGAAATTTCTTTAGTTTATCAATAAAAAATACCAAAATATATTCTTATATTTTTTATTGATAAACTAATTTAAAATATTTTCGCCTCGGCAGTTTTATTGTTTTCTAATGACGACAAAATATTTTCTAAATCAAATAAATTTAAATACATTACAGATTAATTGAAGAAAAAATTCTTTCCCATTCCTTGAATATTGTACAAGCAGTTTGAAAAAAACTATTCGCCTATTTTTCGAACATAACCAATATACTGGAATGATTAAATATCAGTGATGAAAATATGTTTATCTTCAACGGCATAACTTCATTGAATTCATAAAAAATCTATCGCGTAACTCAATAATTATTAGTGGAACTTCAGAAGTTTCAAAATCTATTTTTAATGGATGAAGTTATAGTATTGATATCAAGACTATCTTCTAAGCTTGATCTTTCAGCTAAATTTCATAAAACTCCATTAATTCAAAATATAATCAAAGTATCCCAGAAGTTTGAATATTCAACATTTTTAAACGGTTAGAGAATTAAAGATTAAAAGATGTGGCATCTAATAAATGATACAATATTTCTCTAGAATTTCCTAAAAAATTTAGCAATTTGTCGAAACTTATTAGTAGAGAACATAAAATAGCCATCTTATAATCTTCATTTTCCTATAAAGAGTTGACTAAAAAATTTTTGAACTGACTTTTGTGCTAAAGTTAATATAAAAGACAATTTACAAAAATTATTAATGGGCATGAAAAGTCAGGAAAAATGATAATTTTTTAAGGCTTCGCTTTTTTTTCGGAAAATATACTACAATATAAAAACTTATTACTTTTTAAATATATATAATACTAGATCTATAATATTATAAAATTAAAAAATTTTAGCAAAAATTTCTTTAAACTCAAAAATACTGTAAAAGTAAAAAATTAAAATTTGCATCTAAAATTTGAAATAAAATTATAAATTTGTAAATTTCAAACTAGAAAATTCAAAATTCGATTTTTATTCACACAATTTCATTGTTCATATTTAAACTATAATCACTTATAAATGTGTTGGAGATTTTATAATTTTTAAATTGTTTCTTCTTCAAAAATAATCAATTTAAAATACTCAAATCTTTCATTATTATTATTTAAATTAGTATATAATATATATATATATTTATTTGCATTCTTTACAAAATCAGCAATATTCTATTAGGAATGAAATAATTTTGCCTTTTGACAACAAAATTTATTATATTCATTTTTCAGAGAAATTTCTAAGTTTCCAGAAAATTTCTATTTCAGTAAAAAATTAAAAATTAATATTAAACTTTTGTTAAAATATTTTCGATATATAATATCATTGAAACTCGAATGCAATGAAGAAAGAAGCAATTAAATAATATTTACTAAGTACCTTAATAATAATAGAAATATAAGTTAATATAAGTACAGTATATGATTTTACATTATTAACTAATATTTCAGAAATTTTTAAATAGTTTGAAAAGAAACAGCTTTCTATATTGACCACAAAGGAATTTTAGAAATTCAATGAATGTTCTTTTTTTGACGAAACTGTCATATTGACAAAAAAATCCTCGAAGTAAAATGAAATGACAGCTGCTGTTCAATATAAATATTTGAAGCATGTCACCAGAAGTCGGAGATATTTAAAAATTCCACGTCAAGTTTTCCCTATATCTATAAATTTAAACATTAATATATATATATATTATCGAGTAGCGAAAATACTACATAAATAATTCTAATAAACATAATTAAAATGTTTTGAATTCTGATGAATTTATAATTAAATACTCATAAACTGATATTCATGGTTTAATGAACATAAATAATAATAACGCCTATTTTTTCAAAAAAGTGAGGCTTATAAGATTACCATAATGTCTGTCCATTTGTGTGTCTCCACTAATAATTTTTAAATTTAAAAATTCACATGAAATTCAGTAGTGACTACTATCAAAGATGTCTCGAAATCACACCATTTAATTCTCTAGATACATAAACTTAAAAATGGAGGATATTTAAACTTCTAATATACTTTCTTAATATAATTTGAATTAATTAATAAATTTTTATGACATTTGGCAGGAATAACAAGTTATTAAAAATAATATTGAAGACATATTCTCGTATTCTCTATTCTCCTTTTAATCATTCCAAAATAGAGATCATATTCAAAATCCTCTACAGGCTTATAATAAAAAAAGCGGCTCTAGAAAGACTGCTTATTATTATTAAATACAGAATTTGCACTTGTTTTAAAGGCATTTAAATAAAGATACTAAGTATGTAGTATTTTATTTGAATTATGTCAATAAGGCAAATTCTATACCTTTAAAGAACTAAAAATCGTTTTATGTGATATATCAAATACTCAGTAATAATGTTATCATTATACACTATATCAATTTATTATTTTGGCAATTTATATGATCAAATTAATAATTATATATAAAAATTCAACAATTTAATTTTTATTATATATTTAAAATAAAACCGCATTATAAACTCTGTTGTATAACAGAAAAAAAATCAGATTATTGCATTTTTATCAGTAAATAGTGATAAGAAAGTATTCTAAATTATTTATAATCTAAACTTGTTATTTTTGTTTAAAATTTACAGAAACTATCCGAAGTCAAATATATCCTGAGAAAATTTATACGAAATGTTCATGTTATTTTGATTGTTACATATTTTGATGAATTTTCTAAACATAATAACTAGGATAATGAGTTTGATAGGTGTTTTTATATTTTTCAACTAAACTTTCAGATTTTTTCTAAAAGAAAAAATTTTAGATATAAATAACAGAAGTTTTTTTTATAGAAAAATTCAATATTCCTTAAATTTCTGGAATTACGCAGAAAAATTTGATTTTATTTTAAATGTTGTTCTGATTTGAAATAATTTATGGAAATTAATAAAGATTCGCTTTTGTAAAATAATAAATATATTGAAATGATATTGTTATAGAATAAAAATTCGAAATATAGTTTAATCGCTTTTATAAAATCCACATAAATTTGAACAAAATAATTCGTAAGAGAAAAATTTATGGATTACAATTAGTTCTTTGACAATTTCAAAAATTAAAGCAGATTCAAAATCGATTGTATAAATTAGAAATATTATATTGTGTATACTAATTTTGGATAGATCATGGAAATAGGTTTGAAAACCTTCGACACAGTAGTTCGTAAAGAATATATAAATGTATGTGTGTATATAAATATTTGTGTAGTTAAATATTGTATTTGATTCTGATATTACTGAGATTTTGGCATTCGATAAATGAAGATGGAAAATATTTAATGGTGCTGGAATGGGCAGTTATATACTTTACAAATATATGATAATTTAGAATTTGACCTGATAAAATATTTATTAAATCGAAGCTGTTTGATGTTTTTGGTACAAATATTTAAAAAAACATAAATATAAGTTACTAAATTTTCGTCGTAATCATATATTAAATTTTAACTCAAATTTATAAGAAACTATACGTCAACATATAATTGAATAAAAAATTCATTACAAAATATTGAATATGATTTTGATTAATCAATATTTTTATGAATTCATAAGAGGATTTGTAATTTATTACTTTATTAAAACTTGTAAATTAATAATTGATGAAATGATTAGAGATAGTACTTCACTATTACAAATTATTATAAGATTTATCAAATATTGTATGCAAAACTGTTAAGATATCTTTACCATAGCATTTAAAATATCCTTGAAGAATTTTCATCGTGACAGAATATTGATTTAGATATATTCAAAGGATGAACTAGAGTCTATTTCCAATAAAATTTTATTCTGACTTTTGATTTATTATGTCATGTCAGCTTATCTAAAATGGCTGAATCTGATTTTGCAAGAAAAAATCTTAAAATTGATGTATGCCTCCTTGGCTTTAATTTTAATACTAAAATTTAATATACTGAATCTATTTTCTTATTATCGTTATAAACTTATTGCAATAAATAGCTTTTCATTATAATAATCGAAATATATTCCACATTATATTTTTATCATATTGACTCTTATTATTTTCATTAATATATTTTTCATTTCTATTTAAATCGAGTATCGGTAATGAATTTTACGACACTTTTTTCAAAAATTGACATAATGAAAAATATATAAAGAGATTTTCTGCGTAATTTATTTTATTACGTTAAGATAAGGTCCAAAAAAACATTCGTTAACTACATTTACTTGAAGTTTTTCAGTCAGATTAGGAAACTCCATGTTTTTTATGGTCTGATAAATATGAGAGTTTGTTCATTCAAACAAGTTTTATTTAGATTTTACTGATATAAAAATTATACAGCACACTGATTCAAACTGATATTGGCTATGCAAGTACAGTAATCCATATATTCAATGATCCTGTAATTCATCTTTCGTTCTAACTGCTATACTTGTCTGTGTACATACAGCATTCTGTAAAAAGCACTATTTTGCAGTAAATATAAGTCTCTTTAATTTCGAACTGTACAAACGTTTTCAACGGCAAAAGCCGCCATCATCAGGTTACCACCAAAAGCCAACAGAACGGAAAAACAGAATACAGAACATCGAATTCAGAATTCAGTTCTGAATTCGATGTTCTGTATTCTGTTTTTCCGTTCTGTTGGCTTTTGGTGGTAACCTGATGATGGCGGATTTTGCCGTTGAAAACGTTTGTACAGTTCGAAATTAAAGAGAC
>WUQG02000516.1:0-12378 GCA_011317285.2 Androctonus mauritanicus | reverse complement strand
CCAAACAACCATGGGTTAATTTTGACTTCGGGTTCGTCAACTCTACCAATAACTCGAGATGGTGAATACGGCCGTTAAAGTATTTTAGGCGGTCTAGTCTGTAACAGGTATAAGTCAGTTAGTTGTATTATCTTCCCTGGCCACGCACGCATTTACCGTGACATTTATAAATCGGTGAAATAAAAATTAACAAACGGTAATTGTTTATACCTCTTTGAGGCGGAAAACAATTTTTGTCGCCCACCGACACATTTAATACAGTCGCACAATGAAAAATCACTCAGCGACTTCTGCGCTTGGCGTGACTCTCGATAAGCGAAGGCGCACTATTCGCTTTCGATGGTAGTGTTGACCGCGTGTCGACACATCTTTCGAATGAAATAAAAAGTGAGAGTCGGATGCATAAAACACCATCTATAACAGAACTGCAGCCAACCTATCTCGATATTCACCAACCAAATTTTGTGATATTTTTGTTTTAACTTTTGGAAACGTTTAAAAGAAAAGCGGCTATATGGCCACATTGGCTGGAAAAAGTTTAAACGACGGTAAAAAAGATGGAATAGGACACTAGGAAGGGCGGGTACCCCGAAGGAAGGATCCCACCCGGCTAAAGCCTTCGACCTTATGTGGCGTTTTACTTTTTATAGGGTTTAAGGAAAAAGTTGGTAAGGTGCCTCACCATTAGATTTAGCGCGTGTTACCGGTCGGAAAGATGTACCGGGCCTACGGCTAATGGCGTTACTGTTTTAAATTTCTATTTGATTAAATAGCGTAGTGGAAGTAATTGGTAGTATCCGATGATTTTCTTACTAATACAATTAAATGGTTCTTTCGCAGCCGGATCCGCAGAACCCGGAAGCCATTCTGCCCACTGGTCTAGTGGCCGGCCACGCTTACAGTATAACCTGTGTCAAAACGGTAAGTATGGTAGCCCGGTCGGCTCTCAATCTTTTTATATCGGTAGTCGAGTGTAAATTTCGGGCCCCCAACCGCCGCCGAATACGGGCCTCCCCTCTCCGACGCGTTTCATCTGGGGTACTGGGCCTAGTCCACTTTTAATTTTTGTGGCGGTCGACATACGGATATTTGAATATAGGCTTTTGGTCCAGTTTAGGGAGAGATAAACGCGTATCCATATCGAGCGCGGTTTTGGCCCGTTAAATAATAAAAAAGGTGACGGGAATCGGCGCTCGTATCTAAGCTATATTATACTCGGTTGTATTCGACTACAGATTTCGGAAACGGTCGGACGGGGAAGTGTTAGTATGGCCATAACCGGGCTCCGTCCGACAGAAACGGTTTACCGCAGTTTAAGTGGTGGGGCCCGATCCCAGTAACCGTATCTGTGTACGAAACACTGGAGATAAGGTCACCCCTTTTTTCGGACCGTTGGAAAGTCCAGTCGGGTAATGACGTAAAATTACATTTGGCGCTATTAGCCCCAGCGACGTTTCGTTAACCACTGGCTGGTCCAATTCCTGGGGAATTCACGGCCGTAGGGGACGAATTCCCCTACGGCCGTGTGGATAAAAGTGAGTAGAACTGGACCTAGGTTTTAATGTGGATAAAACTACCAAAGACAAAGCCCCGAATCCGGTTTACGGAGGTAAACCCGCCGCGGGGATGCAGAGGAATACACACTTCAATTATTTAATATCGGCTGGTGGGCGCCACCGGTTTCGCTTCCCATTTTTGGTGGTTATATACCAGAGGAGTAGAAACGTACTTCCTACCCGTCCGGTATAAAAATAAAATCTACACGGAAGATGATTCTGTATTTGACTTCTGTTTTGTGTATCGGAATGTCGGAGCGGAGCGTTTTCGGTGGTTAGGCATCTGGAACATTCGACGGAAAAGAGGTTTCGACCGACCACCATAGGAAACGAGCCGTTTTAACAGGCGCGCGTATGGTGAAGCGTTTTATTGGAAGCCGAGACGATAACGAAAATGGGAATAGCCGAAGCGTATTTTAATGGACGAAACCTTTTGGGCAGGTGGGCGAATCACCCGTGGGCCACCGTCCTGGGTAGGGGCGAGTACCGGGACCCACCGGCTTGTACCGGCCCGCTGCCGACCGGAAAGAATTCCCCATCGAAATGCGTATACAGTTTAAATATTAGGGACCAATCGACCATTTGCCAGCGAAAATTTCTGGGGCTATACCGACCAGAATAATTTTTCCCGGTATATTTATCGCAGGTGGAAGTGGAGACGCCTCGAGTGAAAGGGAGAATAGCCTTACTGCGAATTCGGAATCCTTGGGGCAACGAACAAGAATGGAACGGAGCTTGGAGTGACAAGTGAGTATCCCTTTTAAGTCTGGGGCCGAGTACGGTCTAACGCGGTGGTTCCCGAGGTGGGGCGCACGCCCCACCAGGGGGTAATTTGATTTTTAAGGGGGCGATTCGAGAATGAGTTATTAATAGCGAATTTTTTGCATTTCTTAGTTATAGGGATCTGGTATATAGTATATAAATATATATGGTGACATACACCTTTTTTAAATTGAAAAGCCTATTTGAGAAAGTGCCTAAGTCGCATCATCGGGAGCCAGCTTTTTATTGGTTGGAGGGAACTTTCTCCACCAAATTTCAAACCAATGAGAAAAAATTGAATACCAATACCACGGAGATAGGGATTTTGTACACTGAAGAATTCTTACGATTTGACTCGGGCACATTTTCTTTGTTACAAAAAGCGTTCACTTCACTCGATATACTTTGCGACTTAGGCACTTTCTCCAATTTAAAATCAAAATGTATACGACCATCGGCTGGTGACAATGGAGAGGGGAAGAGCTCGCTAACAGAGAGCAGTGGTTAGAACCTTTACTCTTTATCTGTCCATTGTCACGGGCTGACCGCCGAGTACATAAAGATAAATCTGGCCATCTTACAAGAAAGTAAAAAAGTATTTGGTGTCCACACGCAGTTAATATTATCGAATGATCTGGATAAAAATTACTTCGTATTATTTTTTAAAGAATTTCTTAGTGATATAGTGATTCCTCGATACTCGGACTGTCCTCTCGTTCTTTAGTTTTCTCTTTCACCAATGCCACCTTCTTAGAAACTGGTTTAGATCGAGTAAATGGCCTTTTAGGCTTTAACCACGTGAATAGGAATTCGCTTTTTGAATAAAAAATTATATATCACAGGGGACATCAGGATTTTGGGGCGTGAGCAAAAACAGGTTGGGAACTACTGCTCTACCGCCTTTTAAACCGGGCGGAAGACCGTAGCCGTGGTTCTTCGATGTAGAAAACCATTATAAAGTTAGCCAGGGCGTTTATCTAGTATTTGGTGGCGTTTTTATCGGCGCGGTCCAAGGCCCGAATACTCCACCGCGGTCGGGCCGAGGATAAAGGCCCGGCGCAACCGCCTCAGTTTGGTTTCTGGAGAAATTTCCATTTGGACCGTCTAAATCGTTCATCGGTAATTGTTTATTTTACCAAATAGGAGCCAGCGATAAACAGTGGCCGTCGGACAAATACAAATTAACCGATTGAAATTTGGTGTGGGTCTGTACAGAGATAAAGTAATCTGGACACCGCCTGGCGCCAAGAACCGAAAATTGGAAATTCGAAATTAACGCCGGAATATTTTTTTCATAAATTAAGGAAAAGTAGCACTAACATCGGCTGGATGACTCCGCCTGATTCCCATCCTTAACCTAATAACGGCCAAAAGTTAGCCAACCGCCGCTTTAAGCGGAGCGACGTAAATTAAACAGCGACTAAGTAGGCTTTAAAATATTGCAGGTCTCCAGAATGGACGGTGCTCAGCCAGTCAGAGAAGGAAGAAATAGGATTGACATTTTCGGCCGACGGAGAATTCTGGTAAAAGTAGACTTTTTATTTTTATCGCCTTTCCGTATCCCACATCCGGTGGCGCCTTCCGCCCACCAAATGGCGGCCGATACCGGAGCCATCGCGGATATATCGGCTGGCCCGCTACCTAGTCGACGGCCGGCCGGCAGTTCCAGAGTGGGGAAAAACCGCTTGGTGTCCCCAGCGGTTTATCCGCGCCCCCAAAAGACTACCGCCAGCCTACTGGGAACCGCATCGACCCAGGCCGCAAGTGTCGGCCGGATGGCCGAATGGTAACGCTTCGGCCCGCCACCTGGAAGGGCCCTCGGGTCCGGCATCTCCAAAAAGTTTTTTCGGGATTCCGGGGCCGTCGGCCATTCCCGTCCTCCTCCACTGGTGTGGATATAGCCCGCCTGAGAACTGGTTCCGCCCCCGAATCATCTCACCCAGGGGAAAGGGATATAAAAAACAGCCTTGAGCTACTAAAACACCATCGGGTGCGGCCCAGCCTGGTTTTCGGGAGAGCGCCTTTTATAAATAATAGGTACCACCCGGCTTCCACCCGTCGAGACCGGGTTTGCGCCTGCGCCGGGGTGACGAGTGGTACGGTGACTTTTCGTACGGGGACGACGTGGTCGACGGATAAAAACAATTTTTTACGGTGACTGGTTGGGCACCGGCCGGTGCCAGCCACCGTACGAAAATTGGCCGTCAGCCATTTAATATAAGGGCCGATTTTTATAATAGAGAATAGAATGTAAATAATTGACGAGAATGGAGAAAATTTATCAGAATCCAGCCTCTGGTGTCGGCTGTCGGAACTAACCCGGAGTGGTCTTTACCACTACCCGTAACTTTCCGAAATCGTACCATTTTCTCGTTTAGTTACAGATGGGAGTCGACTGGTAACTGCCCGGAAATTCCCCAAAAATAATAATCTATAATGAAAAATTTTAAATGTTATATAAAGATTAAATTGGATTGATAATCTATATTATTTTTTCATTTAATAATAATTGAAATATTTTTCTGGCGATACGACCGTCGATCGACTAAAACAATAATAAAATGGTACGGATAAACATTTAAAAGAAATGGTCTAACGCCTATAACTAGCATAAATATATAGGCGTTACGTAAGCGCCTGCGTAGGTGTTTGTTAATTAATACAGGGGGAGACTAGGAGAATGGCAATTCCGTTATAAAAAAACTTAATTTTATTCGGGATAAAAAGTTAAGTTATTGAGCCACTGTAATTTTTCTTTTATATCGAATTTAATGTTACAAAAATTCCACTCGATCCAATTCCCTTATCGGAGTTAATGGCCGCCGGCTATTTGACTGTCCCAGGCATCTGGGAATTGGCCAAATACTTAAAAAATGGGGACGACGCACCAAACGTCTTAATGTTTACGGATCGATAACCGAACGCTGCCTTCTTTATCGAAAAAGGGGTTAAATTTGTTTATGGCAGCGCTATACCGAAATTTCCCAGGCCGATTGTTTAAAATACCAACCACCCATCCGGGGCCTGTAAAAAGCTCTGGGTCGTCCCATATAGATCAGGCCATTATAATCCTCTCCCTATGACCAGTTAAGAATTGGAGGTCTACGGTAACGCTTTAGGCGGGAGCAAATTCCATCTTCTGGCCCGGGCCAAAATAAATGGGTAAGAAATTTTAAGCTTCCCGTATAAAAGAAATGACTGTGGTGGTTCGACCAAGTTTTATGTATCGATTCCAAGTGGGTTTTTATTTCTTCGGGCAAATTTGTGGTTAACGCTTCCCCTAACCGTTACTCGGATAGGCCCGACTTGGTGGTGGTCTGGTTGTCTCCCGTACAGGCCCGACTTATGGCGGAACGGTGTCGGTGACGGGGTACGGACGATATTAACCGTCGGATGTGTTGATTTCAGGATGTCGTATAAGGATTTTGTCAACAACTTTATGAAGCTGGATATATGCAATTTGAATCCCGACTCTTTGAACGAAGAAAGTCTTCGGGATGGCTCCACCAGAAAATGGGAAGTCAGCGTGTTCGAAGGTTCCTGGACTAAAAACTGCACGGCTGGTGGATGTAGAAATTTTCTAGGTAAGATTTACCGCCCCATTCTTTAAAGGCCGGGGTTGGGATAGGAAAGAAAGCACTCCGGTACCCACGGTGGCTTTCCTACCGAGACGGATCTACCGGTGGCCCACAGCTTTTTCCAATTTTTAATATACGACAAAAACCATTGTCTTAAAAGTATATCCGAGCCGAATATCCGGCGTGGGTTCCGGGCTCTCTCTATTTTTTCGGAAGCAGTCGACCGGAAGACGGGTGTGGGCTAACCGGTAACGAGCGGTAAAAGTAGTAATAGCCAGTCCCGATGGCTGCGGTCTAAATCGAAAAATCTAAACTAAACGGCTTTTAAAATACTACGTTTTGCAGAGACGTTCGCCACCAATCCGCAATATCGAATAGTTCTAGAAGACGTGGACGAGGACGACGACGAAGAATTGTGTACCTTGATCGTGGCCTTAATGCAAAAGAATAGAAGAAGCCAAAGAAAAAAGGGAGCGGAAAGCTTAACTATCGGATTTTCTGTATACCAGGTAAGAGGTTTATGGCTTTCTATTCTACGTACCAGCCCGCTAGCTACGGTTTCCTTAGTATTCCGAGTGGTGCTGGGCCAAACCTTTCACCGACCTAAGGCTGGACCGGCACCGTACTTAGCGGCCGATCCGCGAGCTCCACTCGAAAATTAAGTCGGCAATGGGAAAATCTAATAAATGGTCCGGTATGGGAGAAAAAATTAATTATTTTTATTCAGAAGTTGTATTATTTACCTACCCATTGACAATTATTAATTACCCGCGCTAAACCCGGTAAAATCTGGATAGCCGGTGGCTAAAATTCGCCTGTAAAACGCCGAAATTCCGGTAGAGGCCTGGAAACGAAGATCTTTAGAAAAATCCCGCCCCTAAAACAATTTTAGTTCCGGTTTCCGATAAATACTAACACGTCGGAATCGTCCTACTTTCATTTATATTCGAGTTTAGAACATTAGGCCCGACCAAAAAAGGGCCATACCCGAAAAAGTCTCGATTTTAATGGCCACCGAGAAATTTTACATTTATTTCGTCACCCATTTTATCTTCACACCGTCATTTTATTCCTTACCTTTCAAATATTTGACAAAGTATGGTAATTTTCTTCTTCCAATTTAAATATGCAGGGCTTTCGTATTATATTAACATTCTGAATAAAAATTAAGTTTCTTACGCGGAATTAAAGAAAGTTATCTGTTTTTAATGGGTTTGGGAAGGTAACTCTCCTCTTTGTCTCGGCTCCGGGTTTAGTATACCACGTTTTCACCCCACGCGGCGTTTTTTAGCCACCACCTATCTATCCCGTTATAGGAGAGATGCCTGTATTTAAATTTTTAATTAATTAAATCCAGAATTGTACCATAAGTTTTAGAATTTCTCTCTCGACTCGTCGATGAAAATCGGGTGGAAAAATCTTTATATTTTTATATACAAGAAATTACGGTGGTGGTCCTATAATAAACTTTTATGTGTTCGGTTGAAAATCGATACTTATCGGCAAATTTGTGGTCAACGCTTTCCCAAGGGTAGGTCCGCCGGATGGAGTCGCGCTACCATCGATAGTCAGCCATTGGCCGGCGGATATACCCATCCGCCGTTAGTGTTCTACTAGGCCGTGGTTTTCTCGCCTTCTAGCCAAAAATACGGGATGGCCACGGCGTTATTACGCTATAACTACCGCCGGCACCAAAAGCTAGAAATAATATGGACTACCAGCTTCCAGTCTCAAAACTCGACTGTGTATAGCGGTAGCCATTTCTGTCCAGTCCATCCCGATTCTCCGTCCGAAATAAAGCCTATCATCGGATGGGATAATTTGTCGTTCCCGTATTGCCGTACACGAATACTGCAATACGGGAACCGTCACCGAAATTTCAAGAATTAAAGACGTTTTTCGCCAGTGGCCAGTCTCGGAACCAATTTACCACCTAAGGTCAGGTATGACTGTATTCGGTTTAAGTCCATCGTACGATAGCCCAAAAGCCAGGTGGAAATTGTCAAATGCGCAAATCTAATATTAGACAGTCCATCCCTCGGACTTCCGGTTTGCTCTCCAGCCATCCCACCAGATCCGGGAGCCAGTCTCCGCACCGCCATATTTTTTTTCTTATCAACAGACGACGCCGTTTTACGTTCTGTTAGAACATTAAGTGACTGGGCCAAACCAGCCCTTTCATCGGCTACTCACTCCCGCGGAAAGGTCGGCCGGACGCCGAAGAACGGGAATGACGGGACGGGCTCGGATCCGAGACTGTCATCCGGGTCCTCGGGAGTGGAAAACAAACGTTTTTAAACCACCACCGATGGGTTGGATGGTGGCCATTCTCCGGGTTCGAATCCACATCCCACATCTCCAGTTTTTCGGAAGAGATCCGGACCCGGTGGTTCAACTCCGTCCTTCGACCTCCCCATCGACTCCGTGGAGAGTATGGGCCAGCTCGAGACGGCCTTTATCAGTGGTGGCTGCCAGATAAAGTATATTCCTGGCGCCATATGGCGACTTAGCCACACTAACCTAAAACTAGTTAATGGTCTGCTTCGATTTCCCGTTTATTTTGACAGCTGAAGAATCCCGATTCTCTGCCCAAACCATTGCCCAAGGAATTCTTCAAGTATAACGCTTCGGTGGCTCGTTCGCCCAGTTTCATCAACTTGCGGGAAGTTTCGGCCCGTTTCAAGTTATCTCCGGGTACCTACTGCGTCATTCCCTCCACCTTCGATCCCAACGAAGAAGGCGACTACCTGCTGAGGATCTTCACCGAAAAGAAAAACGACACCAGGTAAGTTTTCTGCGTCGTCTTGGAAAGCGGCGGTGATCGACCTTTCGAACCACTAAATTTATGAACCGCTAACAAGAATTTTTTGAAAAAAGATTGGCCAGACCACGACGGAATAGCTCCGTTTTATTACCAGTTAATATAACAAAATGATCGATTTGTAATTATTACAAATACGAAATAAATCTTAATACGAGTTGGCTGCCCGTTGGAAAGAAGAGATATTTTCAACTGGTCGGTAATTAGCTAAAAATTGGCTCGGTCCTTAACTTATCTGGCTGGAAATTTTACGCTCCACCAAAATTTTTTCGCTCTAAACCTATGGGGACCGAGTAGGCTCTTCTTTGTGGCCGAGTTTTGGTTGGAATAGCTACTGTCAGTGGTCTTCTTTCTGTCTCGGCTGACCGGGACGGAGTTGTCTTCGCCAGTCCGGAGGATACCAGGACAACCACCGTCCGATCCGTAGAGTGGCTGGTCCAACCTAAGTCTCGGTTGGACCATCCACGGTGGCAGAGAAACCGCCTAACTATTCTAGGACAACTCCGGTTGCTAAATACGGATATATTCTGACCAAAAGTATACGGGTTTATCGTATGTCGTCGTTTAAACAAACAGTTATTTCTTACCATCCTTTACTTACCGAGTTATTAGCGACCGGTAAATTTTGTGTGGAAAGTTTTAAACCCGACAGTATTTAAAAAAATAACAACCAAGCCGGTGAGCCATAAAATAGCTACCCACCGGCCAGTAATTCGACTAACATTACCGGTGGTTTTTTAGCCAGAAAAGTGTGGCAGCCGTCGGTAGGGGTAAGTATTGGACCCAATGGGCGGATAAATATCCGCATAAATTATTATACCTTATTAACCGTCTCGACTTTCTTTGACAGCGAATACGACGAAGATATTCAACTGACTCAACCCGAACAGGTAAGTACTCTGGTTATCCACGGTATTCTATAGAACTAAGTAGGGGCCAAAGGCGGTAAAATACGGTTAGTTCCGAGTACCGGGCAGCAAAATATGGGAACTATAGGGATTTTTCCAGCAATTCCCTGGCATTTTGAAAATTCTTTTTAATGGTCCGACAGTCGGTATAAATGAAGACCGTGGTCGAAAGAGTTTTTAATATTTTTCTGAAAAGGTTCCGAAATGAGCCATTACGGTTCAATTTTCCCAAATGACGGCCTTTATTTCCTCTACACCAGCCGAGATAGGTTATTAAATAGAAAAGATAAGAGTCATTTTCTGGCTCGCAATCGAGTTTAAGCTAAAATGTTCAGCTATTCCGCGCTGGTGGTCGAAATTCTTTCCAAATACCGTGGAGTATGGGGAAAGGACGGAACTCAGCTATTTTCCCAAAAACTGCTCTTAGCCCTCTAGCGGACGTCGGCGGTAATTTTTACCAATTAATTTCCAATAAGCCGAATTTTAGGCTTATTGGAAATTATTTGGTAAAAATTACCGCCGACGTCCGCTTTTATTTGATCGGTGGAAAATTGTAGACTCCGATCCGAGTCTAGAAGTTTACTCGGGATTAACCGTATTAGCCCTTCTCGACGGAAAGACGCCGAGAAAATGCTATTTCACCATTCCAAATAAACGGCGGAAGCGGATTTTTGGACCCTTTATACAAATAGCGACGCTATCGTTCCATATAATAATGTGTAGGCCGCCAGGCGGTGGGTGTCCGGGCCTGGATGGATCCAGATAGTATAGTACCGCGGCAGTCGCAGCTATACTATCTGGAACTTTCCGGACGGCCTGGCTGTTAATTAACGGATCCCGCTAAAGTATGGAAAAATGGGGATGGACTAGTGGGCGCGGCCTAACCGTAGTTTGGGCTAATATCAAAAATGGTTCCACCTTTTTAAACGGTCCGGGCATCCCGGATTTACAGTATTAAGTTTAGAAAGGAACATTACGGGTCGGCCACCTACCATCCGCGGCAACAGTTTTTTTGTCAACGGACCGGGCCACTTTCCACTCGGTAACATTACTAAGTGGAAAGTGCCCTTCTATCGGCCGCCCACTCCGGTGGAGGAGGGGACGGAATTGGCGGGAACATTGGAGGCCACCCGGCAAAGAATTAGTTTTTTAGCCGGTCAACTCCACCATTTTTTTCGTTTGGTAGAAACATAATTTTTATATAAATCTGGTGAGAAGATTCGATTTATTTTCAAATGGATGCGGCTATTCTCGAAATTAATTTTTACTAGTTGATATTTTTTTTAACTCTCTCACCCCCATCCAAAATGTCAACCCTCCACCTACTAAAGTCGCATCCGCGGTGCGAAAAGGTGGCCGACCATGGGTTTAAGTTATCGGACCAAACCGGAACAAGTTTTCCGAAAAATCACCCGACCATCTTTTATTAGGAAGAAGAGAAAGAGGAAGAGGAGGAGGAAGAAACCGAAGACGGACTGAAGGACTATTTTTCCCAGGTAGCCGGCCAAGACACCGAAATAGACTACGTCCAGTTACGAGAGATTCTGAATCGCTTCTTCCGAAAAGGTAAGAGGACGCCCGTACCTGTCCTGGTCGGCTATCTAGTCCTAGCACCGGAGGCCGAGGCCCCCCGGTTGGGCATCGTCCCAATTGGTCCGTATGGCGGTACCGACGGGAAACTTCCCGGTTCTGGTTAAATTTCCCAAATAACCCCCCACAGATGGCGCCGCAAAAATCCCCGCGCTATTCCGGAGAGGAAGATTTGGGTGGGGGCGGGTGGCCCAGACCACGGTCACCCGCTCCAGCCCCCCTTTTCCTTTTCGGTCCCACGTTTATCCTGGGAAAATAGACCGGAAAAGGTTAATAGTCGGTAAGACTTTGGATAACGGGGGTGTAGGTGAGCCGACCACGGACGGCCCCCGGCCGATCCGCCTATTGCTAAATCTTCTGACTTTGGATGGCTTTGCAGATTTTGAATTCGACGGATTCAGCCTAGAAGTGTGCCGAAGCATGGTGGCCATGATGGACGTATCCTTTTTGGCCGGGCGGTCCATTGCCGGATCGGCCATTTTAAGTAAACAATTTAAAAGTTACTTTTCTCGACTGTCCTCAGACGGATCTGTCCGGTAAATTGGGTCTGGACGAATTCCGAAAGTTATGGGCCGACATTCGAACTTGGAGGGTAAGTATCTAGATAAACGTTAGGTTGTGGTGGGACTGGGGCCGGTAAGTAATATCTCTCTTATATATTCGTTTATAGGGCAGAGTGGCTGATATCGTACCGCTTAAGAATATTGTATCCGATTTACTTATTTCCACAGGTATTTACGCTAAACAATAGAGTTATCTCTGGGACCATAAATTTATTTATAGCCACAAATTTTTAATATTTTCTTTCTTTATCCAAATGTACCGAAAAGTACCGTGATGGCACCGGTATGGCCAATTGTAGTAAATAAAGCTAATAATACGCAGTTAGCCATAAATTTAATTATTTATTTATTAAATATCTCGTCGAAAACGTATCTTTTATCTTAAATAAGCGTTAAATTATTATTAAATATATATTATTTTCTTAAATATGGCGTAGAAAATTTCAACATTAATGACAATTAAATTAAAACTTTTAACTCGTTGGTTTAGTAGAAGAAATTAAAGTTTAATTTCCTAATGATACCTGTACTAATTAAGAAACTTAGCTTAAACTTTTCAAATACAGTAAAACTTCCATCTAAAGTTCGTCGATCTAACGT
>WUQG02000505.1:0-12378 GCA_011317285.2 Androctonus mauritanicus | reverse complement strand
ATTTAGTGGTGAGAAGGATAGCAATATTGATGATACTATTTTAATTAATATAAATTAATATATTAAATCAGCGGGACGTATCTTTAAAAAATCTCTGAATTAATAAAATTTGTTTCGAAAAAGCGTTTATATAAATTTGCGTAGACCGCAGCTAAAAAAAAGAGGGGATATCAACCCCTTCCCCTCTTTTTTTGTAACTGCGGCCCTCCGTATCTCTAATAACGACGGTTGCAGCCCTCGGGGTCATTATAATTGGACAGCCCTGGTATATAGCAAGATACAATATTTATTGACTTCAGCAGATAGTTTCATTTTAATAGTCAACTTTATGCAACATTGTCTCGATGGACATCAAAAAAGAGCGAATCTATTTCTCATAAAAACTATTTTGCATTGAAAAAGCGATTGAGTTAAAGAAAAAATCAAAATATTTTGGCAAATTTTTGTTTCAATTTTTATATTTAATTTGAATTTTTATGGAATTATTCAGGATAGAAACTTGTTATTTTGGAGAGAAACATTTCATCTAATTTCTGTTGTATTTGATACCATTATATAAATATAACTAATTTAGGAGGACGAAGCTTAATCAAACTAACTCTGTTTAAAATATTTTCCAAAATTGATATAAATATTTTGGAAAATATTATAAACATAATCATAAGTTTATAAAATCTATAAATAATTGAGCATGGTTTTTGAAGAAAACTTACGATCTTATTGCATTCTTTTGCATTCAGCTATATCCTAGTATTACTATTATTTATATAGTAATATTTGCACTCTGTCTCAATATCACCATTTATAATATGTACTGCGCAGTATTGCCTTTACTTTCATTCATAAAAATCAGTTTGATTTATTGATATATGATAAATTAAATTTTATTTATTTTATTTAAAATAATTATGTAAAAAAATTAAAAATAAAAACATTTTTGATTTTTTTTAATATGCGTAATGTGTTAAAGGATAATTTCATATTCATAAATAATGAGAAATAAAAGATTAAATATAAAAATAAGCTAAATAATATTATAAACGTATTTCATGATATTCTAGGTTATTTTTAAAAAATTAATTTTATGTAAGTCATATAAAATTTATATCCATTAATAATTAAACTTATTCGAAACTTTTATCAAATTTTCTTTTAAGGATATTAGTTGACTCTTTGGCCGTACAGCTTTCGGAAATTTGGAACATTCTACGTGATCTACTAAACCATGAACAAATCGCACATTCATAAATCAGTTTCATTGCAGCGATGCATCTTCGACATTTTGCAGCTTAATAAATAATTCAAATAAAATGAATAAACTTACGTTTTAAGTGATTTTATATTGATGAGTAATCCAGATTCTAGACATAGGTTATATAAAAAATAACACAATAAAAATTATTATTTTTGTATATACGTACAGTATTTTAAAAAATGATAAGAATAAATTTTGATCTCTACTACATTCAAAAATTAAAGAATATTTTTACTATGTTAAAATTTTAAATAAACACAGAATATATGTTTATTGTATTTTAAAATATGATGAATTCTTTTCTTGGATTGTTCATTTAAAATTCCTTTAAAAATTTAATTTTAAAGTTCCACCGATAAATTTAATTTATAAATTTTTTTAACTCGATATCCATAGCAAGAAAGTAAAACATTTGTATTTTCTAAAGTTTCTATTTGATATATAGACAAACATTGTTTTCTTCATATATAATTTTTAATTGTTTTTTACTTACTGGTTAGATTGAATAAACACTATCTCAAATCAATTTAAAAACTACTTTTATCGTTATATTTTATAGAAATGTTTAAATTTTTATAAAATATAACGACCTTTATTTCATTTAAGAAATAAAATTAAATAATTTAGTAAAATTTCATTCCATTTTAGATTTTATAATTATTATACAGTACAATAAATCTTTTAAACTTATTTGTTAGTGAATAATTATAGTTACTGTATTTCAGAAAACTACACTAAGCTTTAATTCTGGTACTATATATATAGTTCTATAAGGATATTAAAAAATAATTGATTTATTTTTAATAAAAAATTCTTACTGGTTAGTATTTTTTAAATTTTTTCTTCGTTTATAATATATTTTTAAACATAGAATAGTATTGGACAAGTAGTTAATTTTAAAATTAAAAAATTATTTTTAATATTGTAATTATTACACTTCATTAATTATTTGAATCTGTATAATACTTTTAACATTATTTTAAATGAATAATATTAGAACAAATAATTATTTCAGATCTGTTTTTAAAATTTCAAAACATTCAGTTATAAATATATTATTATTTTTTTTAATATAAAATTTATACTTATTTATATCTTCAAACATATATCATTACTTTTTACTGAAAGTTTAAAGAAAAGAAAATATTATTTATCTTTATTAATGATATCAAACTGAATAATGAAAATTCTTTATATATTTTGTCCTCTTACAAACTTTTTTTCTTTAGAGATAATTTTCTTACGAGCTGATGCACACTAGAAAAATCGTGTGACTTGGTTGTCAACTAAACCTGAAGCAACCTATGACTGTACGTGCTTGTATTGAAAAATCGTGTCAATAGGATAGAATTTTGTACGATTATCAATATTAATGAGTTAAATCTTCTTTATGCAAACTAAATTTAAATCTTTAAACATTTTTCACTGCCTTTGAATCTTTCGGTTTTCGTTAAAGGCATATACAAAATTTCACGAGTAAATAAGCATAAACAATTCAAACTTTAGAATATTTGGAATTCGTATATAAACAAATATTTAGTAATTAAAATGGACTTTTTTTTTAAAAATAAAAAACATTTTATATCACTTTTATGTTTTGAGATAAATATAGATCGAGACTAATATAATTTCAAACAAAAAAAAAAAAAAATTATAGAATAACTTTTCATGCTTATGTTTTAATAAATGAAAAAACTTATAATGTATAAAGATATTGAAAATATGTCACTTTTCAGTAAATAAATGATTTTAATTATAATTGCAGAAAGAATTTATAAAATTTTAAGGAAAATATTTATATGAAACGTTTTCTATTATTAAAGCGAAACTATTATTAGTTTATTTTATTATATATTCTCTACACGATATAGATCGAATTGCTTGATAATACTCTAAACTCCGAATAATTATTCTTAATTATAAAATCAATAATAAATGATATCAAAAATAAAATAATATAGGCCACCTATTAAAATATAGACACTTTTAATACATATAGACATTCTTATATCCAGTTATATAATAAATAATTATACAAGAACACTATTGATATATTAATACAATAACTATTATCTGTAATATTTAAACGTTTAATTTAATTTAAATAGAACTGTTTTTAATCACAATACTAGGATCATACTAGATAATATACTGTAGTTTGAAACTTATTTTATTATTTGAGATTGATTGACAGATTTAATATATGACTATGTCATTTTGAAGTTACGTTATATAGTTGTAAACAAGAATAGTAATTTAGTGGAACTTGTGCAAAAATATTATCTACAGAATTTATTTATTAATTTTTATTTCGATTTTGATTATTTTGTCGTTTCATATATTCCGTTGCAAATTATCAAATAAATTCTGTATTTTCCATTCATTTTTTATTCTTTATAAGCTCATATAATAATTATGAATTTTTAGTTATCAAAAATTTTAATCATTTCTTTGCAGTATAACTTATTAATTTAAAAGAATATAGAATATATTTTTTTTAATGAGATAGTTCTGCTATGAATTTGTATCACCGTATTTAAACATTACTTAATACGTTACTATTCAATAAATTTATTTTAACAATTTTTATTAATTTTCAACATAATATCATTTAATTTATTGTAGAAAGAATTTAATAATTATAATATTTTATCGGGCTATACTTAAAATTAATAAAATTATTTAAGTTATAATTAATTGCCGTTTCACATAATTAATAGTTCCTATTATCTTTCTGAATTAAATCTCTAACTGAATGTTCGTCCACAGTCTGTTTATGGTAACTCGTTGGATTACTACCAGATAATATTGTGTTCTATTCGTTAGGTCTGAATTCTGTTCATCGTGCCATTTAATTGCGCTTTTAATACAATAATTATATATCTAGTTATAGAATAACGCAAACTTCCTCCATCTTTACTCCTAATAAAAATCTATTATTACTTTTTATTTGGCGTCTATTATTAATATATGGAGATATATTTGAATACTTCATATCAAAATGTATGAAGTGATTAATTTATTGGATGCTATCCAGATCAAATTGAAAATATGGTATATACAATGATCTATATGTCAGGAGTAAACATGACAGATGTTTGCGTTATTCTGTATACATTATTTAATAAATAATTTTTAAGAGAGAAAGGAAATAATGATGTTTAAAAAAATTCAAAACTCTTATAAAAATAATTTAAGGCTTTTAACCTTTTGAAATTTGATAAAATTTTGTGATTAGTAGAAAAAATTTAATTTTTTTTCACGTTTTAAATAATTATTAAGAGTATATAGACCTACTTATTTTGTGTTGGATGTATAAAATTATAAGAAATTAACGTCATAAACTTATGTATATATAAATATAAGTGATATAAAATTTAAATATGTCAACTCTACTATTATTAAATTATCCGAAAAAAATTAATAACAAAGAGTTTGAATAGTTTATATAATAATTAATTAATGTATATAACATTAACTGCAACATACTGTATCAAGAATTGCTTATTTAATGCATATTATACCTCTAAGTAGAATACACTTTGATTATGTTATGAATATTTATAGTTTAAATTAAACTAGGTTATTCAATAGAGTAGTTTTTGTCTCACTTAAATATATTAATTTTAATACAAACCACACTTTTATGTATACTATATATTATCATCATTAATAAATAAAACAAATTAAAATCTTATTGTATCTATTATAACTTATAATTTAAAAAGTTTAGTAGAAAGGCAGAAAATTTAATTTTCTTTAAAGAGCAACTCAATATGTATTCGAGAGAAACAGAGAAATGTTCTCATGAATTATAAAAATATTCCTATAGAAACCCGCTGTCGAAACTCATCCAACTGTATTAAACGATTTAAACAACAGAAAAATCATTCTCTACTAATAACATATACATTACATTTTGATTTTTTTTAAAATTTATGACGAGAAAAATACATTTTATATGTATGAGAAAAATAATTAAAATAAACTGAGAAAAATCACATCTCTAATTTATAGTTGGAAAAGTTTTAAAATTTATCTCGTAATTGATTTATAGTCACTATTGATGACAATAATATGAAAACTGTAGAGTTGCATTAAATCGATAAAATAAGTTTTTCGTTCGATGTGATTACAATAAGAAAATTTGAATGAAGCACGAATCAATAATATATTAGAGAATATACAGTAATCAATTAGAATATAAAAAATGAGTCAAAATGGCCACTCAACGCCATCTAGCCGATAGATGAAAGATTTCAGATTAATGAGCATGCGCAATAAAAGACTCCGCCTTAAGCGGATGAGATCGATGTCCATGTGTGTTGCTACCGCCGTACAGGCTGTGGTACAGGTAAGTGGAAGAGAGGATGTACCTCTACCGGAATGATGACGATTTGTTTATAGAAGCAGCAAATTAATCAATGTTTATCGTCTTACGGACACTCATTCTATATAGATCATCAAAGATACATATTTAAAACATCGGTAAACATCTTAAAGTGGTTTATACAATGGCCGAAATCGAAGATGAAGTGATATTCGATGATATATATGAACTTCACGAAGTCATCGGAAAGTGAGTGTTTTTACGATTTTCTCTGGAATATAATTATTCTATAAACTATTTATTGTTAATTATAAGAAGCCGTAGATTTTTTTTTATTTTTTTTCGTGGATAATCATTAGTTATAGTTCAATGGAGGATGTGATTGATCAAACTGGATTGACTACATCCTATTGTCTATTTCTGTTTCTGAGTTGTTTTTATTTACGGATTATTCTTGTATTTACTTTTAAAATAAATTCCAGAATTTACTACAAGTGAAATAATTTTAAATGCGAATTTCAAACACAGTATATTATTTACTTGCAATTTAAAAATCATAATGATAAATATTTCCTTTAAATTTTAAAATTTCAGTCGATATATTAATGCTATTGGAATATTTTTTTTTTCTTTTAAAGAATTACTTTTTCTTCTACTTTGATGACTAACATGTCCTATATTAGCATAATATGCTAATTCAATCTAAACTGCTTTCGGAGAAGTTTTAATACTTCTTCAAAAATGATTCTCTCTTATGTTATTAGAATAACTACTTAAAGAAAAATTCGATAACAATATTTTTTATATTTTTAGTAAATTATTTTTTATATTTTGGGTTGTTTTGTATAGAGATATATTAAGAAAAATTTGATATTGCATAAAATATATAAGCTGATAGATTATAACTTTCGACTTATATAACGTAATATTAAATATTCATATTTTACGTAAAGTATAAAAAAATTTAATACTAGGTAATAAATATTTCAAATTCGCTGAGGATTTTAGAATATTTTTATCCTTCGTGAATATACTATTAAGAATATAAAACAACGTGTTTTGATTTCCTATGCTTCTGGAGTATAACAGTTTATCTTCATTTTCGTCAACTTAAGATGCTCTTCGCAAAATTCAACCCTATCTAGTTTCTTGCTATAATTTAAGCTAAAAGTTTCACAAGAACCAATGTAGCATTTTTAAAAATAGAAATAAAATCAAAAATTCCATCTGTAAACGAAATTTGAATATTTGAAGTAATTAGAATTTTTCAAAATTTAATCTTATCAATTAAATTAATGTAACGATCGAAATTTTTATTTATTATTTTTTATTTTTATTTAAGAAGAGAATTATTCAGTAAGAATATTTGAGCATGTAACGATGCAGAAATATTTTATCTGATTTCTCTGCATTTCCTATAAACTCGGATTTCATCAACATCTACTCTGATTAATCTCAGTTATTTAATTACATTTCCAAAGTATCAATAATCCTTTCGTTATAATGTAATTTTACAATGATATTTGTTAATAATGATAATTTATTTAATGTTAATAAAATTTGATGAATTTATTTATTTCTCTTTTAACACTTCATTACTGCATGATGTCATCTTTTGAGATGTTACTTTCGATTCATCAAATAATTGTTAATTGTTTCCGTATAGAAGATACTGTAAACTTTCCTTCGCATTCTTTTTGAGAATTAAATTATGAATTATTTAAATTTCATAGAAATAGAATTATCAGAAGAAAAATTTAAGAAATTTTCGAAATACGCTTATGCATCAGCTCAGATGAAATTTTTTAAATCGTCATATATATAAAATGCGTTTCGTGCGCTGCTTTCTCCTATTTTCAACGGTATTATTCTTGTAACATGCATTGTATATTTTAGAATTTCACATGATTGAAACGACAATTTTTAGCTTCTTAAATATTTTCAATAGTAGAGCAGTGAAGCGTGTAGTAATTTACGGAATGGAAACTAGTCTCTGATTCCATCATTTTGACCGCGACTAACCCATCTCGATCAGACACCACCATTATTTCGAGACATTCCACAACTTGTTCTTTTCAAACATTCATCTCGGTCAGTCATATCGGCACCATAACTAAATTATGTGACCCATTTCGATTAAAAATTTTCCACATATCTATGACCTGATACTTGTTAAGTACAATTTAATATCCGTTAATTATCATTAAGGGATCATTATTAAAATTCACGTTGTAGGCTACTTATGTATTCCAGATTTTTAAATTAAAAAAATCAATGTCATATTTTTGTATTCAAATTAATGAACATATTTAATTAATAGCATCTTGAATGTTAAGTTTTACCAGTAACGACTTAAACATTGTTTAAATGAATGAAAATGGAAATTATCATTAAGTCATCCTGAATATATATTAGAAACAGTTCTCTTCAAGGACAAAGCTTTTATGTAATTATGTCGATTAATATTTGCACAAAGAAATTATAGCGTTAACCTTTTGATAATATCAGCTTTAAAACTGCGATATTTAAAACATTTATTTTCGTTATTTTTTAAACAAAAAGTTACTGAAATTTTTGCATATAGAAAAAATCATATCCTGATCTAGCTAACTTGTTATAAATCTTTCTTAAGTTAGTTGTTTTTTTTATTTATAGCATACATCATTCTTGTAATCATTATTATTATTAAAATTAATATAAAATATTAAAAGCAAATATTTAGCTTCTGAACAATGCAAAATATGTTCTATATTTAGTAGAATAAATAATTATCCTCCTGCTTAAAGAGCGATAAAATTCCAAGTCTGAATGAACTGATTTTTTAATCAGTTTTTTATTTCGTAAATTATTTAATAAATTTAATAATTTTACTATTTTAAAAATATACTTTTAAACTTTACCGATGGTAAGGAATTATATACTACATATAAATTATATATAGTATTTATAGAAAAATCCTTTCCAATGACTTTAATATCATTCATGTGCGACAAATTGTTTTAAATTATCTACTTTATAAAATTTCGAATGGCTTTATAAAATTCGAATGTTTGACGAGATCATAATTAATTAATATAATAATAATTAATTTTTATTTAGAAGTAAAAAAAAATTATTAAACGTTTAATTTGATTAACGGGAAACAATTCCTTAAAATTTGAATTGTTTGCTATATTTGATTCTTTAGATATTTTGAAGACGGACAGGTAAACAGATGGATTAGACAAAACCATTTGTCGGTTAATCCATTTGTTATCTGTCAAAATGAAAATAGCTTTTATAAACTTAAATTTCAATCTTAAAATCTTTATATAACGCGGATTAAAAAGATGATAGTGGAACTGGATGTAAAATTATAAATAATATAATTATAATGAACATCATATCACAAATTTTAATCGTTATAGAAATAATAATAATAAAATAGTGATAAATTTTAACTAAAATCACGACAAATTTTAAATTGAATCAGAACAGCAGATAGCGTGCGAAAAAATTAAAAATTGTTTAGCCTTGGTTATTTTTATATAATCTATATAATTATCCTTATGTGGATATTTTTGTGATGAATAACAAAATCAAACATTTATAAACAATAATACGAACAAAATTTTGAAGAAAATATATTACAAACTGTTTCCAAGAAAAGTTTTTAGGTGTGTTTGTCTTTCTTGATCAAACAAAACGTCATTCTCCATTCTTCTACATGTTCGAGGTAAGTTCGTATTGCAGTTACAATCAATCCTTTGGGAGTCATCACCAACTGCTGAAGTTGCCCGATGTTCTTCTATTGTACACTCACAACAAATGAGACACGACGCTACCAAAAGAAATGACAAAGTCATGTTCTACTAGATAATATTCGAAAATGTCTATAGATATGATATATAAATATAAATAAACCATTCTGCCAAACTTTAAATTTATTGAAGAAAACACACAAAGATATCTAAAAATCCCACTTTCTTATTGATTCTGATTTACTGTCACGAATAAATCATGAATCTTAAAAACATTATGGAGGCGACAGAATTTAAGATGGTATGAACAGAATATTAAATCAATATAAATTCAAAATTTTTAAATATAGTAAATGTAAAATTATCGATCTTAGTTTTGATAATTACCAATGATTAGAATATGATGTAGTTAAACATTTAAAACATAATCACTCATTACAAAACCTATTATTAAAACAAGCAACTGGACTGCATAATAATGTTTTCCAAATCAATTCTCATAATATTTCTTATTAATATTCCAATTGTTCCTCAATCCCTATAAAAATAATAATTTTTATTATATTAACCAGTCTATAAAAATTAATTTAAAAAATTCTTTAATGAATTTTTTAAAGCAAAAGCAAAAGCATAAGCAAACATTAATAAATACCGGAATTAAAAAATATTTTTATCGAGAAATATTTTCAAAATTCAGTACTCCCTATAATAAATTTACATTAACCGGAATACGTCAAGCGAATAAGAAATCAAATATTTTTTCTGTATTAACGAAAAACTAAAATCGATAAAAATATGCTGAATAGTTTGTATAACTGATGTACACATTACAATATTGTACGATATCTTTTCATAGTCCGTTCTCAATACTTGTATTATAAATATAGATTTTCGCTATTTAATATTTAAAATATATGCAGAAATAAAATTTTTTAAATATAATAAATATTTTAGAATAGATTTTATTTTTATTTTTTTGAAATTTCAACTTCATATAAAATTTTAATTTCATTTTGCGATAAAATTTGCTTAAAACTATTTATAGAGAATACGAAACCGCATCTAATGACACTAATAAAAAATTCGTATTTATAATGCAATATTACTATAAAAAAGCGATGTTAAACGACTAAAACTGAAAAATTCGTATAAAATAAATTACATAAATAATTTTTTTATGTAGGGGAAATTGGGAATAGAAGTAACACAAGTTAGTTGTTAACAGATGCCAATATTCATTCTTATTTTGCTTAAAAATCTTGAAATTTAACTGAGAAAATGTAGTTAGATGATAATCTAACTACATTTTCTCAGTTAGTGATTCAATAAAAACATTTTAAAAGTGAGTTAAAAAAACAGCTTTATTTAAAAGTTGCTTTAAATTAATTTCAATTATAGTAAATATTCCTACGCAGCAGCATGTAATAACTTCTAGGATAGTAGTGTAAACTAATCTTCGCAATTATATATTAAGTCTAACTGTGATGGTGCGTTCCAAAGCAAGATGGTGGAACATGGGACAGATTCTATCTAACATGAAGCATAGGAGCAAGTTGTAACAGTCTAAATCAGGGGTGGGCAAACTTTTCTGACCACGGACCACACGGACTTCTGTAAGGTCTCTAGCAGGCTGCATATAAAAAAATGTGTTTACTTTCCGATACATGAGGTACTCATAGTAGAAAAAATATTGCGATCATGCCGGAAATCAGCGTTTATTTTCAACGAATTTTCATAGCCGCTCTCTACCACTGTTACTGCCTCAAAATCCGTTGCCCCAATAGATTACATATTCAAAAATATCGGAAAATCGAGTGAGGTACATGCTAGATTTTTTTAAAGGGGATGTTTTAGCTTACAAAATCTAAATTTAATTAATTAATTATGTTGCTTATTTATATAATTTAGCACTTTTATGGTAAAATTAAAAAAAATCTTACACTTGTGCACGCGGGCCGCACACATCGCCATGGAAAGCCGCATGTGGCCCGCGGGCCGTAGTTTGCCCATCACTGGTTTAAATCAATGGTGCTGATGCACAAACGTCAAATATTCAACTAGTAATAGTTTATATGAAGAAAAGTATTTTTATTTCATGGGTAGTGAAGATTATAATAGTAATAGTAGGGGGAAATGGATCCAATGTGGTGTTTAAGAAAGGAAATGATTAAGAATGTATAGCTGATAATCCTTTCTATAGTTATCTCAACTATGATTTTGATTATTCAGCAGAGGATTAAATTGAAACTTATTAGGCAATATCTTAAAATTTGAGAGCAAAAAAAACTTGGACGAAGGCTATATTTTTTGAAATTTTGTAGTGTTACAACCTATTCATAGAGATTGTAGATTGTAACATTTGACTTCCTTCAGAAAATTTTTCTTTAAAAATATTAATTTTAATCGAATAAAATTTATTTTGAACTAGTAAAGAGATTAATAAATGATCTTTACAATGACATATTTGTTATTCTGCAATTAAATTTTTCATAGTGTGACATAATTATAAAATAAAATATGTACAATCGTCCCCGGTCTCCCTTACTATATTTGCTATAATTTTATCTAATTGGATTGTAAAGTTTTGAATCCATATTCAATAGTAAATATAGTAGTAACCTTGTTTTTATATTTTGAAGCTATAAGTTAAAACTTATAGCTTCAAAATATAAAAACAAGGTAAGAATAATTTGCATAACTTCTGAAATAAGAATATATGATATTAGTTGAAAATAATTTTATTTGGTATTAGTTAAAAATAAATTATTTTTAACCAATACATTTTGTGTTTTGGTTGAAATTGCGTTTCTAATAACACTTCATATCACAGAATACAAAATTTAGTTAAAGGTGGTCCAGTTTTCATCGAGATATGAAGAATACGTCGGTATTCAAATATTGTTTTGTATATATTGTATCGTGAATCGGGGGAAGTTGATCAACTTTTTTCTAACCCTAAAACTCATATTAAATTTTAATATTTTCATTTCATATTTTTTGTACTTAAACTTACAAGGGTTTTGCATATATGACTCAATCAAAAACTTTGAAAT
>WUQG02000494.1:0-12378 GCA_011317285.2 Androctonus mauritanicus | reverse complement strand
TAAAATTCATTACTTATAAAAACTTTTCATTTGATTTAGTCAAAATTATTTATTAAATTTTTAATTATATATTATATGATTTGTTACATTTACTTTTATAAGTATGGAAAATGCATAATTGCGAAAATTTTTAATTTACAACACGCTGGTTTAGAAAACGAGGGGCGGCTAAAATTAAATGGCACGATGGCGGAATCACCCCCAGAACCGGGTGTTATGAAAACAAGTGTTCCTGGGGGTGGGAGAGATGGAATTAACGGTTAATCATGTGTCTCTTTAAGCGCGATTCACATCTAGATTATAGAAATTTAAAATCGTAAGAAGGAGATCGTTTCCATCGTTTATTGTGAATCGAGCAAATAAGGTTACTATACAGAAAGATGTTTAATTTACACTGTGATTTACAGACAACTCAAAGTAGAGGATCTGAACTGCAGATGAACATGTTTTTTATATAGTATTATACCTATAAGGTTTTTATACTATACTGTTAAATATACAGTTTTTAGAAATGTTAAGTTTGGATGCTAAATATAAATATACTGTATTTTATTAAGTTTAATAAAATCTCAGTTCATTTTCATTTATATACTACACGTATTTTCGATAAACCGCCAACTCCCATTAGCCGCCAAAATCGTCCCAAACGGATAATATCTTATCGGGATTCGGCTGTATCAATTTTCTTCAACTTAAGTAGTCTGGATGAAAAGCTGAAGCTTACTTGCACGTAACCAATGTGGCCAACAATCAAATTCAATCAAACTAGGTTTAAATTTTAATTCTGAAATTGAAAAGAGTAATAATAACAATTTTGGATCATAACAAAAATTGACTTTTGGTCGAATGGCCGCATTGAAACAGAGTTCTCCTTCCATCTTGAAGGATCCGGGCAAAGTTCACGAATTCTGCATATCAGTTTTTTTTCAGGAGTGCTGCGGGCTCCTCAAGTTGAACCACAAATTTCACTTGACGACTGAACTCATCAAGTGCTGCCAGCAATGCGCATAGAAATATCCCGCTTATCACTATCCATTAAGCGATAAACGGCGATAAACCATGCAGGAAAAAAACATAGAACGGCTAACACTCGAGATAGGATCAACTTGAATATTAATTTATAATGTTCTACAACCGGAATCTCAATTACCTGTAAAATTTGTGAATGTGTGATAAGGAATTAAAGCGAATTAGATTACACCAATTTGGTTTGTCATATTTGTTACGATCAGATTACATTAGTCAGATTGTGTTACGCACTCATCTGATTGATGCATCATATTCGAATTCAACACTTGCTTCAACAATTACCCGGTTGAGACAGATAGGATTCTATTCCCTCAGACAGATAAGCGGAATCAAAATCTATTTTTTCTGAATGACTGCATAAAGATAAGGTTTCAATCCGGTCACATTACAAAATATTTTTATAGAAGGGTCTGTACAAGAACCGTTGTACCACATCTTTCAATTTTCCATTATCTCCGTCATAAAAGTTGGCCATCAATTGATGAATTATAAAATTGGCCGCTTCCAGATATTCCATGTCCGAAACGAATAACTAATTGTAAATTAATTTATAATTTATATTTGATGTTTATAATAATGTAGCAAACTTTCTTAATCCAGTTCGGGCATAATATTTACATTCTAGTTTTATTACAGATATCCTTAATATCTTCAAATTGGAAGAAACCCTCCTATGTTTTTGATCGATCAATGAATAGGAAGATGATGCGACTTCCTGTTCAAATAACGATAACATTGTTAAAAATAATCTTATCTCCTGAAAGATAATTCTGGAATCACTTTCTAGAAAAGAAATAATCTTTGAATTTATTGTAAATATTGCAAAATATGAATAACTTCCAACAGATATAATTAATATTTTGAAATATTAGATTTGAATTAATAGTTAAGTAAGAGTAAATTTGGAATATTGAATGTCAGAAGATAAATTGACGTTGGTAGAATTAAACGAAAATTATTCAAAATAGTTTGAAATTATGAAAAAAAGTGAACATTTGACTATAAAATAGTAATATATATGTCGAAAATTACTTTCATGAAAATTATTGGAAAATAATAAACGGTTAAGCGAATTATTGTGATCGATCGAACAATATGTTTAAAATTTAACGACTAAATCTCGACTAAATTTAACAACTAAATCTCGACTAAATTTAACGACTAAATCTTGGAACATCGAATTCCAAACGGTAGGAAATCGTCGATAAATTTGGATTTTTCGATCTAAACTGAAGAATGGCATCCAGTTCATCAAATTTTGACATAGATACATCAAGCACTACAACAGGGAGTAACGGGAAGGTTGCCATCTCCAGATCTCTGTTATTTGAAAACAGTCCTATGATAAAAGCCAGGTTAGAACACACTGATATTGGGCAGAAAGATGAAGTAATACTGACAGGAAATACGGATTGCCTTCTTCAGTTAAAAAAGTATGAAAAATTTTCAATTATAGAAATAATATTTTAAAAAACTAGTTTTATATTATGATACCATAGCATTCATTATTCCAAAATTCGACTGTATAAATATTTATAGGATAATTAACTGTCCCATTAATGAAATTTTTAATTTATCATTCATAGCTGTAAATTTACAACTTTCTCAAAATTTATGTTCAATATTTATGTATTTTATTTTAATTTTATTATGAATAATATCTATTATTAGTAATAATAGACAATACAATATTTAATCTTTTATGATGGTATAACCATGGGATTTTATTCTGGGTCCTCTTCACTGGCGAAAGTACAATGCTCCAGACCCCTCAACTCGAGGTGACCAGAATTATAGGAAGCCCAAATCCTCTTTGCCTGTACTTTCTTTGCTCTTTCTTATTTAACGACATGATACAATAAAAATTAAATGCACTATGAGAAGAAGGAAAGATTCATCGAATCAGAGCAGTGCGGCGGTAGGAACAATAGATATGGAAATAAAGATTTGATTAGATATTTGTCAAATTTAAAATTTCGAAGGAATAATTTTAAATATACATTCTTTCAATAATTTTCAATTGTATTTTAATGAGGCAATGTTGTTCTTCTTTGTTATTTTGTAATAACAAAAATTAGAGCTAGATAACTTTTTTGTGGTAAAGGCCCAAATAATATTTTGCGATGGGTCGAAAATTTTAAATTCCGCCACTAGTCCTCCCAATTACAAAATAATCCGGAATTCGGTCTGGAAGATGATAAGCGATTGTTTAGTAAATTTTTAATAAAACAAAAAAATATTTCCGACAAATATACTGTGAAAAAAATCAAATAATGAATATCCTAATAGTCATCATATGATGCAATACTATAATTCGAATAAGCGTAAGTCGAGAAAAACTGTATATATTTTTAGTCAATTTATATAATCAAACATTAAATAGATTCAACAGAAGCAATTTTAATTCGGATAATAGAAAGATGTAGTTCGAAATGAAATCTTCCAAAATATACCGGTAATGCATAAAAATGCATTTAAAACATAAATTGTTAGCAGGATTCTAAATTTTCAATTATTCTTCTACACAATAATTGACAAACCACTACTTTTAATAACCATATACATATTTCCATAGCAAAATAGTGCACCTTTTAATTTCAGAACTTAATGAGATTAAGCATCGTAAATAAATTTTTCTTTCATTGAAAAATATTAGGTTTATATATTATACATAAAATTTAATTAATTTGACAAATATTTACACAGTTTCATAAATATTATATTGTATAGCATATGTTATAGTTCCAAGTGCACTATAATTTTGCATTTTTATTTACTTTTGTTTATATATATCCACGGTGACCAAACTGCGGCTATCAAGTCACATTCGGCTCTTTGGTGCCTTCAGTGTGGCTCCGTACCATGAAATTCAAAAGTTAATATGGAGCAAATGTTGTACTTAATTAAAAAAATAATATATTTGTAATTTTTTATTTATTGTATAAAGTTTTATGAAACTATACAAAATAGATGCATGTGAAATATACTGTATAGTAAACAATTTTTGAAACCATTTTTAAGTTACTAAAAAACTGATGTGGCTCTCATTGACTCAGAAAGAAACAGATTGCAGCTCTTAAATATTTGAAATTGTCTTAAATGCCTCATATTGACATGAAGCTTTACCCCTGATATATACTGCACTCTCACAAGGAAGGAAGAGAATTGTCCGACGCCGATTTGGAACAAACTTTGGGTGTATTTAAAACAATATGAGTAATGGTAATATGTAAAATATTACGTCCCCGTTTTTGGTTCTTAAAAAATATACGAAGTTTTATATAACCCATTCTTTTCGTAAGTGTCATTAATTATTAGCAGTTAGAAACAAAATTATTTAAAAAAAGTAAACAACAAATATCTAATGACTTCCCCGACCAACGGCATGGACTTTAGTCACAGCAATAAATAGGGGAGGAGTTTCTAAAAATATCACACGCTTAAAACGACTACTGTGGGCAATGGCGGCAGTTTCCCGCCAAATTGTGGCGCTGGCTGAACTGCGAAGGGAATTATGCAACGCAGACCAAGCGCCTATACATTTGCATGCACATGGCAACATCATCCGCATGAATTCTTTGGTGCTGAACCAAACAATTCAACAACCAACTGCAATCAACCACTATTCACAGAAATGTTTAAATATAACTGGGATAAATCTGGATTTTCGGTAACAACTACCAGATTCGAAAACCTGCCAGATATGTTTTGATGTCGACCATTAACAATGCTCGGAATGCCCAAACTCTACGTTTATTCAATGCTCTTGGCCTGCTTGCTGAAAACCTTTATGATTGAACTGCTTTCTTGTAAATATGCACCAACATAATGAAAGTGAACATAGTCATGAATAATTAGATTAAAACTGTATTAATGATTTCAATAAAAATCTCTTATCCTCTAATCATTAGTGAAATTTTTCTGAACTGCTGGCATAGTATGCAAAGGGTTTAATCAAAATCTAAAATGACATCTTGTCAATACATACAGTATCTATCTGTTTGCTTAATAATGAATGTGAAAATCGAGTGGGAAATGTAGTTCAGCCGCCGCCAAAATTTGGCAGGAAACGGCCGCCATTGCCAACAGCAGTCATTTTAAGCGTGTGATATTTTTAGAAACTTCCTCCCCTGTTTATTGCTGTGATTAAAGTCCATGCCGTTGATCGGGGAGGTCAATTAGTATTTGTTGTTTACCTTTTTTTAAATAATTTTGTTTCTAACTGCTAATAATTAATTACACATTCGAAAAGAATGTGTTATATAAAACCTCGTATATTTTTTTAACAACCAAAAACGGGGACGTAATATTTTGCATATTATCATTACTCATATAGTTCTAAATACACCCAAAGTTTGGTCCAAATCGCCGTCGGACAATTCCCTTCCTTCCCTTGTGAGTGCCTTCCTGATTTTTTTTACGAACTAAAGACTGTGTGCTTTAAGGACTAAAGACTGTAAAGCTTGAAGACCGTTCCATTCAAACCTCTCGGATTAGTATCTTCCGGTTGTGTTTCCCATTACAAATCAGGTATTTCTTCTCTCATCGATGATCATAATTCATATGTATTGTGAAAGAAATCTCTCAAAAATAAAGGAAGTTGTTCTTATTGAACGTTGTGTCTGCTTCATTCGTTGATCCTCATTACCCATCCTTACGCGCGTCCCTCACCGCACTTAGGCCAACGCCTGTCAATATCGTCCAGCGGCCCCACACATATAGCAAAGATTTATACAAGAGTTTCAAATATAAAGCAATTTGACTTAGGTATTTAAGCTTATTAACAAAGATTTTGTTGGGAGCCATATTGAAGATATATAGATGCAACTTACAAGTCATAATTTGACCATGATGAGATGATTTATTATTTTTATAAGATGTCATAATTTGGCTATATAAGATGTTTGCACACTGCCATCATCTTTTTATTTTGCACTTGCAAATAATTTTGAGAAAATTTATATACTTAAAAATCAAATAAAAGCAGCTAATAGATAATTATGAATTATAAAATAACAATGTGAAGCTATAAAATAGCTTTAAATATTTAACAAAACATGAAATATATTCATTTGTTATAATGGAAAATTATGGTTTTATGTTATCGAAACCAAAATTTGATATATAGTTGAGTAAATTGATATATAGTTAATTCTAATTCTGTGTAGTTTTCAAAATTAAGAAAATTGAAAAATGCAATTTTTCCTTTTATAAGTACGAAAAATACTTTATTTTTTGTAAAATTTCTATGTAGAAAGTAAACTAATTGTTATTTGGAAGCACATGGCTTGTTTGAAACAAACAAAAAAAAAAAACAGTACACATCATTAAAATGCAACAAAAATTTCGTTTATTGAATCAGGAAATCCAAGTTTCTGATTCAGTTTTTATTAATCATCATATTTTTAAAAATTCACTAAATAATCTTTTAATTGTCTGAAAGAAAAAATTACAAAAAGACAAAGTCACTAGAAAATTTAATATAAAAAAATTAAAATTTTTAGTACATTTATAAATTTAATAAATGATTTGGACATAATTGAGTCATAAATTGCAATTCTCAAACAATTTTATTATCTATAAAACAATGGCCATGTCTACTCATTTGGCATCTTCTTAGTTACTAACAAATAAAGCAGATAGCACATTAAAATATAATAATGTATAAAATGGTTTAGATTTCAGAAAATAATTTATGATTGAGTGAAATATCTGTTTATTTAATTTAAAATAATTAGAATTATTTTAGAAAAATGATTTTTTTGTTAGAAAAAACAGACGATTGTCACAAAATACAATTTTATATTCAGAAGTTATTGGGTATAGTAATAAAGTATGAGAAATTATGAATAAAATTGCAAATACTTAGTCAATCTTTGAGTACTTGATTCAAGACTAATTTCATCATTTCAGATTAAATTTACATCATTCAATCGTGATGCTATAAACCATTTATAATTTCTTTTTAAACTGCTTCATTAAAAATTGAAAAGCACAATGATGCTTCAACATTTAATTGCACTAATACTAATTTCACAACATTAGAATATTATGCTATAATTTTACACAAACTCAAATTATTTTATTGATAATCTTTATAATATAAATTTTTTCATGTAGAGTTTATTAAATTATTTTATAAAATATTTCATAAAATAAATACACCTAATTTTTTATTTACATAGTAAAGTTTCTCCCCAGGACCTATCAGCTGAGTGGCACATGTAGATGATTTTACTGATCATTCAGCTAAAATTTAAACAATTCATGCAGTATTGTATGGTACTGCCCATTGATCTAAATATTAAATTGAACATACAGTAAAATTCATTCAAGTAAAAATTCTAAGTTTGATCTATATATGTCTATGTCTCATTATAAGCAAGCAATTTTTATATGTTAATATAAAAATTTCTTGCTTATGATGAATAATTTCTCTGTTACAACAAGCAAAATCAATCCCTATCTGAAGAATAAATCAAGTAATTTTTTCACAATCGGTTATAAAAATATAAGAAATATTATATTAAATATCAATGCTATATCTTGTATTGGTTGCAGCGCTTGGGCTGTGTAGGCTCCTCCCTCTCTACTACTACTACTACTACTACTACTACATCTTAATTGCAATATCTGAAAGATTTATTAATGTCTAATTTCATTTATTATATGTTAAATGTCAACTGATTAAAATTAGAATTAAATTAAAAATCCAAATTTTGCAATAATATGCTTTACATTTTGTACACAATTATCTGCTATTCTTGTAGTATTTTTTTATTGTAGCATTAAACACAGAAATAAATCCTTATTAATTGTCAATTATGTCACATTGAATCTTTATCATATTCCTGTTAAAATATTATATTTTATAAATTATCTACATAATTACAAAAATATTTTCCCTATTATAATTTTCCTTTCAAGATTTAAAAAAGAAATTAAAAAATACATAATTTTTCTATCAATTTTTATTTAAGTTTATAGTGCTAGCAACTGTCAGAGAAATATTAGAAAATTTTCCTTTATTCAAAGTCTTCAGTTAAGCATTTTTTCAAACAGCAACCTCTATAGGTGTTAGAGGAGAATATCTTGCCGCTATTCCTCTATTGTTATATAAGGATTCGTTAGTAATAGTAAAGGTCAACTATATTAATCTAATCGTAGCGTGTATTTATTTATCGACAGACAATACAAGTGAAGAAAATTGTTCATTAATTAGTGCACTGAAGGGAATTCTGGAAGATCATCCATTAGCCCTTTTTATTTGTTGTGGAGATTTTAATTTCAGTAATATATCGTGGACCGAAAGTGGCCCTAGATATTCATCATTATTTAGAGACCAACGACTATTTTTAGATGAGATATATTTACAACTGAATATGTCACAAATAGTATATTTTCCTACACGTTTAGGAAACTATCTTGACTTGATATTTACAACAGTACCAAATATCTATGCTGAAAGATCAATAGGGTTTAATTCCGACCACGTAGCAATTTTATGTACATTAACAGTGCAGTCTTATAGGGACCATAATCAGAATGTTTCGAAATGGAGAAATTGGTGCAAAGCAAAATGGGATTTAATTATAGAAGAGATATCGTTATTCAATTGGTCAGAACTTTATAGTAGTAATATCAACCTAGACTTTTTTTATGCAGAATTATATGGTTGGTTTAAAACTGCAATTGATAAATACGTGCCATATAAAAACATAAGAAACGGATCACCCAGGTGGATTTCAATTAAAACCAAAAAATTAAAGTCGAGTTATCACAGATATTGGGTTAGATGGAGAAAATATGGTAGTTATTCAGATAAATACAAGATCAAAGAATATAAGTATTTAATACTTAATTCAATTAAAATGGACAAGAATAAATATATAGAAAATAACATTAATAAAAATCGCTTTAGTACGAGACGATTATGGTTAGCCATGAAAGGCATTACTCATAAACATCGAACTAATCGACCTAAGATATCAGAAAACTTATTTGTAGATGTGAGTAATTACTTGAGGAATAGATTTACTAATAATACAACAACGAATATTGAGTTAAGTGGCTCGTCGAGAGGTAACTTTAAAATAATACCGAAAGAATTAAGTAAAGTATTGAAGAGTAAAAATAAGTGGTCGAAAGGGCCAAATGGAATACCAGTCCTATTTTACCAAAAAGTAATACCAAAATTTTTGTCTCATATGACTTTTTTGCTGCAAATAACATTGGAGAAAAGATTTATTCCATTAGAATGGTGTTCAGTTAGAATTACACCAACACTTAAAAAAGGTGGAAACCCATTAATTGTTGGTTCATACAGACCAATATGTAAAACAAATGTTCTATTGCGTATTTTTGAAAAAGTGTTGTTGAGGTATATACAGTTTTCAGTTAAAAATGATATTCACCAAAGTCAACATTTTTCAGTGGAAAATAAATCAACAATAACTAATTTGATCGAGTTCTCAAGTTTAATTTATAATAATTATGAAAAAAATAGAGAAACTCATGTCTTATTTTTGGATATTAAAGGAGCATACGATAGTGTTAATATCCAAATGTTATTGCAAACATTAAGGCAAAACCACCAAATTGATAAGATAATAATAGAATGGATCGTGAAATTTTTAATGCATCGAAAATATCATGTGTATCATGAAGGGACAACCTCTGAAGAATTCGGGGGAGTAATGGGAGTTACTCAAGGATCTGCGTTGAGTGCATTATTATTCACGTTATATATCAACTCAATATTTACAATACCTGAAACTTCCAAGTTAATAGGATATGCGGACGATTTAAAATTATGTAATGCGAATCGAGAGAATCTGATCACAGATGCTAATTTAATATTGGCATGGATGAATAAAAAGAATTTGGAAGTAAACCCTGATAAAACGGCATATATGATCTTTACTTTACACAACAATGTCCGAGAGGGTATTAGAATATCTAATCATAACTCGATAATTTGGCCAACAGGAAGTCATACGGATTTAGGAATAATATTAGATCCAAGATTATCATACAAGTTTCATATAGAAAATGTGAGAAACAAATTAAAAAGGAAAATGGGATTCACTAAGAGATATATTCAAGGAGTGAATAGTATACCAGCATTGAGATCTTGGTTCTATGCCATGGTGATCGCTACGATTAATTATGGAATTATTATATACGCAAGCGCGCCAAAATCCATACTTAAAAGATTAACAGATGAGTATGATAAAGATGTAGAACTGGTGTTAAATTGGTTTAAACGTATCAACAGTATAGAAAGTAGAAAGCGAACAAACTGGGAATTACCTAGTTTCGAGCAATGCCTGTTACAACAAGATCTAAAATATATTAATAAATTTATAGAAGGTAAACTTGATCCAAGTAATTTGTTTTTCAACATTCCGGGGAAAAATTTGCGTAAACACCAAATATTACATGTTAAAAAGTATAGAACATCGAAGGCAAAACGAGAATTTTTCTTAAGAGCAGCGGAAGAATATAATATAATGTGGAATTGTATTTAAAGATGGGAATTGGATAGGGGGGGCTCCTTAGGATGCAAGGTGTATCCGGGATGTAATGGAATAAATAAATAAATTAATTAATTAATTAATGAGTTAATATTGTCAACCAAAATGGCCGTGTGGCAGCCATTCGGCTTTCCATTCTAGAGGACCAGGGTTCGAGTCTGGTGTCCCACCCTTTGAAAATATTTATCATGGAATCCGGGCCCTGCTGTCGGATCCGGCTGATCCCTCCGCAGGGGGTGGGCAGCCTGTGAAGGGGCTTGTTTCGCCCCGCTATTTAGTACTCTTACTGAGTGGAAAGTCGCGTCATCTGTTGAAAAAAAATGCTTTAATATTAATTTCTATAATGAATTAGTGTTAATTGCTAGAATGAATTAATGAATTGCTTACAATAAAGTCTAATAAAAAAGCAATAATTCAATTAAAAAATAAAACGAATTATTATTTCAGATATGAATCTTACTAACTGATAAAGATATTAATAAAATTATCTCAAGGAAATCTTTTTGCTTCACGTACGCATTCCTAGGATACAGATTTTATTTATGATAAAATTTCAAAAATAAAAAAGTCCTTATAAAAACTCTCAAAATTTATTGGAGAACATGAAAAGCTAATCATCGCCCTTCAGTATAACCATCTGAAATCTTTACTCAGAACCACATATGAAGAATATTACTCTGTTAATATGGATGACATTTGTAACTTTCGCATTTGTTGGTATTTATCTACTAGTATATGTTTGCCTATGTTTGTTTATAAAACTTTATAGACTTGTTGGATTGAAACATCATTTATTCTTGTAGAATGCGAAGATTACGAATGGCGTTATGAACCTTGGTATGGAAAAGATATTCACAAACAATGGGTAAAAACATTTGGTAAGAAAATACCATTTTATTATTTTTTTTTTTTGCATATTTTATGCCCCTTTCCAATCAGGCAGATTACTAAGGGGAGTAGTACCAGTGCCAATCACGGGCTGCACATACACCCGTGGAGCTGGGCTGGATAGTGAAGGGCGTTGATCGCCGGGCCGAGCACAGCTCACCGAAAAACTTTTCAGTAGTTACTAGACACGGGACGCGAACCAGGGTCCTTCTGCTTGGTACTCCGATAGCGTTACCACTTAGTCATTCGGTTTATCTTATTTATTACCCTGACAAAAATTTTCTCCGAAGAAGAATAGGAAAGAATATTTAACGAAATGCAAATATTTTATTCTTAAATTCTTATCTCTTCAAAATTTGTTTTAATAAAATTTCACTTATATTTCAATTTTTCAAATTATTCGTACAGGAAAGTCGAACGGTGATAGTGCAGAATCTGCAAACGAAAACTCGGATGACGAACAGTCTGGCGGGAGTTCCGAAGGTAAGCAGCTACAAAATATGCTTTTATAATTATTTAATTAAATATATTATTATGTATTAAATAAATTCATTAAGTACTAAAAATAATTAATTTTTTTTCAACCATATTAAGTTTATCTTCCGACTATCAGTATTACAGATTATTGATAAAATTTTTCTTTTTGGAAAACTTTTAGAATAGTTAATAACTTTTTAATATATTCAATCAGAAAAGTGTAATATATTTTTAAATTACACGCAATAATTAAATTATAAAGTTTTAATTATTAATGTTTAATTTTTCTATTATTAATGTATTGATTCAGAAATAAATAATTTTCCTTGTGGGTAAAGGATTAGAATATATCCAACGTCTGAGTCTGCGCGTCCTAAAAAGCCACTAAATGGGTCACCTCGCGTTGATGGTTCCGTGGAGTTCTGTGGTCCTTGTTTTTATGTTGTCT
>WUQG02000483.1:0-12379 GCA_011317285.2 Androctonus mauritanicus | reverse complement strand
GTCCCATAACTTTTTATAGCAAGTTCCTGTAGTATTATGCCCTTGTTATTGTCCACCTTTTTTTTTTTGTAAGTAATCTGTCAGTATGACATCTTTGCTGTTTCAAAACATAAATAACATGACCTTGCTGGATGATGATCTTCTGGATTATCCTGGAGGTTGGTATGGCCAGTTTAAATTTCCATACTTATTCAAACTGCTTTTCTTGTCTTCAAATTATTAATACTATTCAATAAACCAGCACTACTAGCAGTTGACAAAAAAACTTTAATCTAATGCAAACATTTTCAACAGTCCTAGCTGTCATCTTCAGGCTTAATTTACAATACTGATTTTTTTTTTTGGACAAAAAAAAGTCAGCATTGTAAATTAAGCCTGAAGATGACAGCTAGGACTGTTGAAAACGTTTGCATTAGATTAAAGTTTTTTGTCAACTGCTAGTAGTGCTGGTTTATTGAACAGTATTAAATTTCCATTTCCATCAATTGACAGTCTCATATGATTGACATTCTTCATCATATATAACTGATATCTCTTCATGGATTGTTTGTACAATTTCCCTTGAAGGTGAAGGAACTGTATCACAGCTCGATACTCAATTTTGGTCAATAATCTTCCTTCTACTATCATGCTTCTAATTCTGGTTAAACAGGATCCATCAAAACAAAAAAGGCATGCATAGTAGTAAGACAGAAACTTATCATTTACAGATCTATAGCGCATACAACATGGTAAGGGTAAGAGCTTTTGGGCTTCTTGGTTATCTTTTGAGGTATATCTTTATGATACTATTCATTTGTATGTAAAATGAAATAATTGCTAATTTGGAAAAGTATAAAAATTTTCATGGCTAGGCAATATTCTGTGGTCAATAAAGGTTTCATCACAGTCTGTAATGATATTGAAATTTTTTTTAACTCATTATCAAGCAAAGATTCTTTTTTTGTATAAAATTATTCGTTGTCCCAAACATCTCTCTACTTCGATTCCCGTAATATTGTTTTCATTAGGAATTTGCGCATTCCATTGAGTTGTATTTAATTTAACGTAATTGTTTTTATACAGCATGAGATCTTCAACTATATTCATATCTCATTATAGAATATAGGTTTCGTAGAATTTTTTTAAAAGTACAACTTAAATGTTGTAAATGTCCTAAATTAGAGCTTATTGAAATTCAAATGTTTTCAAAAGCTGGAGCTTCCAAAGTAGTGCTGTATTAAGAGAAAGCTCGATCTATCTGAGCTCATTTAATAAATATTATTTATTAACTCATTGCATTTAAAAATCCACTGATCACCGATCAACTTTAATTATGATCGCATTAAACAGTTTGCGCTTTATTTTTGTTTCGTGATACATGAATCACCTGATCCAAACTGCACCAAATAGAATATTCATAAAAATTAAAAAATATTATGTAATAGACACTTATCAAAAACAAATAAGACTATCATAAATAACCAAAAATAATCAAAAACTTTAAAAGGGTAATTGATAAACCAACAGCAGCATCCATTCTATCAAGAAACGTTGCAGTAAAAAATTAATTCGCAAAAACAATGTAAAAGTCCATAACTCTTGATGAAAATATATAATAATACAATTGCGTTAAACATCATCTAATAAGGAATGCAGTAATGGTTAAAATTCTTTCAAATAAGATTTAACTGATTAAAAATAAAAATTAAAATACACTATACATTTGGCAATAAAATAAGGATATGCTACTAAAATGCACTTCAAAATAAGCTCACAGTTGCAAAAATTGCAAATAAGTTGATCTTCACACGTCAAGAGATAGCATTCTCTTGAAACAAATAGCATTCGAGCAGTGCCGTAACTAGCCATTCCTGTGTCCTGTGCAAAAATTTGCATTTAGGCCCCTTAATTAGTTAGGTTTGGGAAAATAATAAAACAAATACATTACAATATATTTTTAATAAGATTTATTTTAATTGCACTTTACTGGCTTTCATTTCAACAAATTCATTAATTACATCATCATAATTAATATTTTTAATGATATTGTATTCTATCGAAATAATAGAAGGATTGAATAGTCTTTCTTGTCCAATAATTGATTTTAAATATTTTTTTATTAATTTCAACTTGTCAAAACTTCTGACTCACGAAGCGATAGAAAAAGGAAGAGTTAGAAATATTTGAAGAGCGACATTGATATTTGGGTAAGAATCAATTAATCCAAAATTCTGTAATTAAATCCTGTAATCCTGAATCAATTAACCAAAATCCTGTAACCAAGATTCTGAAGAGCCTGTAGAATACTAAGCGAAGGTGCAAAATAATAAAAATTTAAAGATTCGTTGCGTATGAAATTAATTATTAAAATTTTACTATAAAACTCAGATGGTACATTAAATAGTATTAAATGAAATAATCTGCAAGTACATAAAAACTTAACATTGAAAATCACTTCACTATACAAATACAAAAGTAACAACATTACCTACAGAAATAAAAACCCAACATAACAAAATTGACAAGGTTATCCAAGCACGTTCGTCACGTGTCTGTTAATGAAATACTCGAAATATTGCAAGTCAAATAATAATATTATTATTTGCATTCTTACCTGTTCGCAAACACATATACGTGAAAACACAAGTGTAGTGACTACGTCGCGATATTCACACTATAACCTAATCTAATTTAGATAAGTTAACATAAGCATGTTGAAAATATCAGTCAGCTCTGCCATTCATTCGAATTTTCATCTTGATGAGCAGAGACATCTAAGGTCTAAGTAAGGCAAAATCTAATCGTCAAACCGTGCAGTAGAAAGGCGGAAAATTTAAAAATATAATTTCTTGTGAACAGCATTTTGGCCCCCCTTCCAAGTGAGCCCTGTGCGGTTGCACCTGCCTAGTTACGGCACTGCATTCGAGCCCCATATAGTCTTACCAGAACTGTTTTCTTTCTGTTCTTTCTACAGTTCTTAATTCACGATAACAAATCAATTTTTCAATAAAAAAATTGATTTGTAATCATAAAATAATTGTGTTTCATAAAATAATTTTGTTGTTTAATATCTAATATTTATCAATTTAAAAATTTTTTAAAATCCAAGCTCGAACTTATTTAAGAGAGAGCTTTTCCAACTTCGATCATTTGTTTATTTGCGGGAAAACTCGAGATTTTTTTTTTTTTTTTTTAATTCAGCTGACTCAAGTCAGCAACTCCAATTTAAATGCCTTTAAACTGATCAGATTATATTCAGTTTCGATTCGGATGAATGCTTGCATCACAAAGAGGTGAAAATATTTTTTTATATAAATATATCATCGATACGGAAAAATATTGAAATCGTACATGAGCCAATAATTTTTCTCAAGTTTCACAACTATTTTCTGCCATTGCAATTGCAAAAAGAATATTCAGCTCTTCTACTGCGCAGCTAACTTTCTTTCAATTGATTTTGCTCATTAATTGAGATAGTGTTCGGCATAAAAATTTTCTCATTCCGCAATCATATGTATTTGTGAATTATTTAAAATAACAAAATTGCAAAATATCAATATAGTGTATATAATTATATTTACAGATGCTACTCTGCAAAATTGAAACGTTCAAAGAAATTTAGTTGATATACGATAACATTTAATCCATATTCATTCAGAAAAACTATATGTAACGATAAATTAGCTAAATTTTGTTCACTTTCAGAAATGATATTCATTTTTGGCGTTGTAGTTTCTCTTTCAATAATAATATATTACTTGGAGAATAAAGTTTTTAACCGACCGAGAATGTATTCCGCAATATATTCCCATATACAAAAATATTTTTCTTAAAAAAAAAAAAAATAAGTTTCCTGCATGAAAAATGCAGGCAACTTATTTTCAATCTAATCAATTGCTGCTAATTGAAACTTTTATTGAATCATTTTTTAGCGACTGGATAATTATTCAAAAATTACTGCATTTTATTTTATCCTATATTATATTTAATTTTTATTTATAAAACATTCTTTATAAATATTTTTTTGTATATCTTGCAATCTGTTGAATATTATTTATGCAATTAAAAGAATTCGTTCTTTATATATGACTTTATAAAAGTTAGTTATCTATTTATTTAGCAATTCTGCACAAGAAAACAAACATGCATATTTTACTAAAATTTTATTTTTGAACTGCACTTTTTATAATCTATTGCTATGAAACGAAAGAAAGGAATTTGAATGAAGTAAATAATAATTTATTGATTTTAATTAAATTTTCTAATATTATTAGACTGTAGAATTATTAGAACTTCAAATATAAACTCATTGTTTTTTGAAATTATTATATACCAGTACTCCATTTTTTTAAACTGTATTATTTACATTAAGAACTTTTTCTAATATTTTAAATGATATTAATAAAAAAAAAAAACACCATTTTTATGTTCTATGAGTTTTTGAACACCTGGGAAATTTCTTTCTTGAATATTAATACTGTACTGCAATAAGTCTTCAAAATATATGCACTTGTAGACAGACCTACATTATAAATTCATGCTGTGTTTGTTAGCGGTAAAATGAGATATTAAAACTTTTATCTCGTTACTGAAAAATGTTTTTACTTAGCGGACTATATTAATTATCATCTAAAAAAATCTCTTCGAGGAAACACCCCAAATAATAAATTAAAAAGAAAAAAAAAATATTTTAAAAATAAATTATTTAAACCTATTAATCGTATATGTTTATATTCCGAAAAATGAAACTTTGCATTCAAACAATATATTTTGTTATAAATGCATATTATTTAACCGAAGAAAATAACGATTTATTTTTGCATAATTAGAAAAAAAAAAAATTGTATTTATTTCATCAGTTGAATTGCCCAAAATTAATCGCATCTTCAACACAATAAAGAACATTTTAAATTTGGATTTTAATGCAATTATAAATTTGATCTGATCAGTAACCAATTCACTCCAAACTCTTTGGTCTATATATTTACATATATAGTGTACAGATATCGTATTATGCATACTAGATGAGCTCTATCTTAACTTGTTAAGGGATTGCATTTTAGGAAGCTGTGCCACTAACAGATGGCAACAACCTCATATTCATCACTCCACGTTCCAGTTGAACACTTCCCCGGTTGCGACTACTTCCATCTTTTTTCTTTTCTTTTCTTTAATTCTTGTTTTTTTTAATGCATATCCCTTATCTAACGCAGCTGGCCTTCTAACGTTGTTAATTGCAGTCTAAAAATTTAAAAACAGAACACTCAAATAAATTTTATTAAAATGAACAACGAGTGCTCTTTATACTGAATAAATCAATAATTTTTTTTTTTAATAAAACAATTAATTGCTAAATTTATGTTCGAATTTAGATTTTAAAAATAAGATTTATTTTATAAATTAAATTCGAACTGAGAGTTTTTTATAGAATGAACTATTTTGTTAAAGAATAATAATAATGATAATTTACGAATATTTAATGAAATTAATAAATCATTTCACAGAAATCTTTTTTGGAGTTTTTTAACAGTTTTGAATGTTACGTCAGTCGCGTCAGATTCGTCATACGGGTTAATTAGTTTTCAAATTATATGAATTACTCATAATTAATTAAAATAAAACTCACTTCAAAACTTTTTTGCCATTTAAAATTATGCAGATGATGTGGTAAGACTGGATAGAAGTCAACTCTATATTTTGTTTTCTAAAAATTGTTGACATTCTGGATTTAATCAAAGTTCTTTATCATTTTTTTTCTTTTAAAAATTTAGGTAAATGATCTTTAATCTGGTCTTAAAATATAGATTACAATCGCAATGTTTTTACATTTTTATATTTTGACAGTTAAATCCTATTTCAGTACATAAATATCATATTAATTTGGTGTTAAGCTGTATATAAAATAAATCTTTTATAAATTTGCTTTATTAAATCGATAGTTTGGAAAAATTTCCATATTTTTATCGATTACTTCTGATGTTTTTTTTTTCTTGTTGAAATTATTCAGTATCCATAATTTAATCATCGTTAAGTCATGTCTGATTAAAGAATAAATGTTTCGTAACTTAATTAACATTATTTATATTGATTTTTATGAATATTTAATTAAATTCTTTTTCTAATACATAATATATAAAATCATTTTTATAGCAGAATTTCACGATTAACTCACATGTATCTTCTGATTAAAAAGTCATAGTTTATTTTTGAAAATCGTAAAATGAAGTTTTTGATTTTTGACTGAAAGAGTAGAATTATACCTGACAACAGTATCGGAAGTCAGTATTGAGTCTATGGCTGATCTATGAGAGAGAGATGAAGTTCATTTATATCTCTACGCCAATGATATAATCCACTAAATTATTCTCGATGTTATAATAAATTTTCAGAAAATAATGATAATTTTAACAAATGAGCTATAACCTTCGAATAAAATTACGATATTAATACGATTTTGATATGAAGTAAATTATCTTTCGTGTTTGTAATATATACGATCATCAGATGTGCAATGATGTTTTATGATTCCAATCGATTCTATGCTCTAACTTTGGGAGAATTGTAATTTTGGAAAGTTGCATGATTTGTCGTCAAACGAAGCAAATTTCATTGAATGTTTATTCGAAATTGAAAATCAAAGGCACGATTACATAAAAATAAGCATTGTTCTTACTGACGCTGTGACCTTTTGCATCGAAATCGACTGTTTCATGCGCGTTAATACCTCACAAAAGTTGGTAGCACGCCGATCCCATAGACTCAATACTGACTTCTGATGCTGTCGTCAAGTGTACCTAGAACCATCAAACAATAACAATGCTTCGGTTACTTTGAATATCGCTGATTTTCAAACCAAATATTTCGTGAAATTTAAGATGCATCAAATCTTAGGATTAGCGCATAAATTATATATTTAATTTTATTTAATTATAAATAAATATTGTCACAAAAAAAATAGCAAAAGATTCCAGTTAATTAGTTTATAACTTCAGTAGATATTCATATTCATTTATAATTCTTTAAAACAATTATATTTATCACTGGTTGTATAAAATATGTGTTCACTATTATATTCAAATTATTTTCTATATGAAGTAAATAAATACATTTTTAAGTTTCAAGTTAAACAATTAAACTTTTATAGTTTTTGATTTTTTTTAATTAAAAAATGCGTATTTTGCCTCTCGGAGTTTTTCATATTTTTGAAGACTAGTATCAGTAAATATGTATTGAGAATTATTCGAAAGAATAAATCCATCGAATAATGCTTTGTCTTACGGTTTTATTAAAATATATTGTAAAATAAATGCCTTTTAATTATACAGTAATTTATTCGTCACATGTCGTTTGTTGCTTTTTTATGATAATCTTTTTTAAATTCTAATTATTTGTTTCTTTGTTATTTTAAAACAGGTGATGGTATGGAAGACCAACTTCGATCACTTAGATTATTCAGATTTGAAATATGATAAAGTATGGAACCAACCTCCATCGGTTAAAGAGTCCTATAAGCAACGACGCGTAACTGAGGTAAAACTTATGTTGGTAACGGAACCTTTTACTTTTTATCAAGCACTCTTGACTATCGTCACGGCACGCGCACACAGGTGGATAATTGCTTGACTAGATCTCGCCTATCAATTTTTTAGGTTGTTCCACTTCGGAGCGTGGAAGAAGCCACAGCTGAACCTAATATTACAGATATTGGATCAGTTGCGGAATCACTCATAAATAATGTTTCATCCACCACATCCTCACCCGAGAGTTTGGTATGTATCTCATGTATTCGATATTTTTCTTTCTTTACTGATATCTAAAACATATTTTTAAAAATGTAAAGAATAAAGAAAAGAAAGAATCAGAAGCTGTAACTGTTTCTTTGGAACAGAAAGCCGAATTACCGCCGCAGCTATCGAGAACATTAGAACACATAGTTAAACAACTTGACATCTTAACAAAGGTTAGCTTCTCTTTATTAATAAATATTTCTAATACAAAATACTTCCACATCTTTTTAATACTGATTATCTTTTAGACTGTGTCCATTTTAGAACAACGGATAACATTAAATGAAGAGAGATTGAGAAAAATTGATGAGAGCAACAATCCACCATCTTAAACCTGTTCCAGTATTGATGAAACCCGTTTGGGATGCATAATGTTTATTTTATCTTAAAATTAATTGATAGAGAAGATTTTAAAAGATACAAAGTCTATTTATTCCATTGGACATATCATATATATATATATATTTCATTTAAGAAACGTCTACAAATAGCATTCCAATCTTGTTGTTTGAATAGAGGAAATAAAATATTTAAATTATGTTTTAAATGAAATAAACAAATAATTAATATAATTTTTTATATAATTAATTTTAATTAATTAATATAATTATTTTTTGTTTATTGTGATAAAATTAGATCTGTTGTAAATAAATAAATTGAACAGAGATCTCTATATTTTTAAATTTAATGATTTCAACAATTTCCAATTATGACTGTATTTACAGTCAGAATACTCTGTTTATTGTTGTAATTATTTTCTTTGCAATTTTAAAATTGTTTTTGATATATATTTATGCAATTATTATTCATTGCATCCATAATTTTAGTTATGTAAATTGATAATTTATGTTTTTAAATAATCCTGTATAATGTAGTAAAAACCCATCTGTGAACCTGAGTATCACAGGTGCATCTGAACCTGGAGGCAAAACAAAATAAAGGTCATCAATCCTAACTAATCACTGTTTTGCTTTTTTAATAATATTCCTTTGCACCTGTCACGTGTTAATTAAGTTCTTAATAGATAATAAATGATCATTTCTTAACTGCTTAACTTATAATATAGTAATAAATATACTATACTGTATTTAAAAATTACATCGCATTGTTACACATTTTAATTTACAATAGTTGTATTATATTGTATTATTTATAATTCTATCCTTATATATTTTTGCACGGCTTTTGTGTCTAGATAAAAATATCTGGTAAAAGGTATAATTATTTTACTTTTAAATAAGTGTTAGAAAAAAAATAACTTATAATATAAGAAATATATATAAGCATATTCTTTGATTGATTGACTTGATACTTTTTAATTCAGAAACAAGCATGCTTTTTAGTGATTATTAACAAACTAAAACATTAATCATAATTAAAGTTTTAGAAAAAGCACTTAAAATGATTGAAATTAAATGTAATAATTTAAAGATTAAAAATCTTCAAAGAATAATTCATTTAACTCCAGATTTTTAGTTACTTTATAATTTTCTTTGAATTCACGTCTAGAAAAACATATTTTAATTTACTTATTCTTATAACATTTTTAACATATTTCAATAACATAATTTTAGTATTGTGTTATATTCAGAGGTGGCGCTATGATTGATGACTAACTTTTTTTTTTTTTTGGTCGAATTTTGAAAAATTTACGTGATATCCAATCAAACTATTTTTTAATTCCATAAAAACGAATTATCGAATATCCGATAGACTTGCGATGCCAGTCGAGTTTTAAAGATTATAGCTATAAAATATGACGTTATTATAGGGAACCTTTTAATATTTAAAATTCGTGTTTGCTTACGGATTAAATTTTTCGTTCTTATCAGTAGAGAATATATTTTACAAAAAAAAAACTATAGCGCGCAAAAAAATTTCCTCTTCTAGTTGTACTTAAGAAAAAGTCGCAACAACCAGTCACGCTATTGACGTCACGTCACAGCTATCCAATTCCGATGGAGTCACGTGAGGGCGGGCGGAGTCAATAGAGTTAAGTGAAGTGTATGTATAAAGTACAAATAGTGGTGAATGAAAGATAGTAGTTGCGTCGTCTGTTTCGAAATGCCTTCTAGAATATACAACGAAACGTGTAACATGAACTATAATTATCAGTTAATCAGTTTAGACGAATTTTTGGTGAGAGTTCGAGAAAATAATTCTCAACTGTTGACTGTGGATTGTAGACTTCCCAATGAATATCACGAACTTCACGTAAGAGGAGCCATCAACGTTACATTACCTCCATCTACACTTGTGATGAGGAGACTAGCCAATGGTCAATTGTGTCTCAAAAGTATCATTAAAGACGCCGAAAGTCGTGATAAATTCTCAAAGTTTTGGAAAGCTGGACTTGTAGTACTTTATGATGGCAGCGACGATTGCCAATGGGATCAAGCAAGTGTGATCTCCACCCTATTCAGAAGATTACAGAAAGATGGTTATAGGACTGTTTGTTTACAAGGTAAATTTTACAATTTATAATAATAAATTAGGAACGTTTGAGATTCGATAGCAAACTTTATAAAGAACAGGGCGGCGGAAATACAGTAGAATATCCGCCACTTCCTGTTCATTGTAAATAGTCGCAGGTGGAACTAATATGCAGTTTTTACATGAATGAAAACATTAGAAAACGAGGAAGACAAAATAAAGAACATCAACAATATAATTTCTCTCAACGTACAAATTTTAAATGTTTTTAAAACAGTAAAAATAAAAAGAATGTAAAGTAATTACTGTATAGCGAAGTACTGTAAAAGCAAAAAGTAGAACTTGTAAGTGGGTGGGTTTAGTTTTCAAGTGTTGCCTTTCCATTCATTCTAACAAATCTGGGTTGGGAATTTTGCCAAAGGCAATACTGGATATAACGATCGAACTTTATTTTATCGACTACTTACTTCTCGGTGCCACTAAAAATCGACTGTTTGAGGAAAATCGGGTCAATGTCAAGAATTTATACGATTATTTTTTTTAATAATATATATTAAAGTTTGTTTATTATTTTCAGGTGGTTTTAAAGATTTTAAAAATAAGTATCCGGAATGGTGCGAAAACAAAAGGAGACCCATGGAACCGTCTTTATTGGGCCTAGAAAATCTTTGTATTACAACTATCACAGATACGGGTCGAAATTATTCAGACAACTCTACTAAAGATCTTCCCTTTCCCATTGAGATAATTCCTTGGTTGTTTTTGGGTAATGCCGATAACTCTACGGATCTGGATGCCTTGAAAAAGTATAAAATCCGTTACATACTGAATGTTACGCCCAATCTACCCAATACTTTCCAACAGAACGATTTAGGTATTAAATACATGCAGATTCCAATACAAGACGATTGGTCACAGAAGATATCCCAATTTTTTACCGATGCCATAGCTTTCATTGGTAAGTATCTAGATCATTAAAAATATTCTAAATACGTATAAATATTTACAGATCAAATAAGACTTATGGTTTAAAATAACCGGATATAAATTTTCATTAATAATTAATCGATTGAACTTCGATATTGATTTAAAACGTGCGAATTCAAAGTATAGCTAATTGTATAAACATAAGGATAAATGAGCCTGTTTAACTTAAATGTTGTCATCGGGTCTTGTCTTGTTTACGGATTTCATCACATCCTGAATACTGAACTTGTCTCTTTTTAATGATACGTTATCGCTGTTTATCTTTTTTGTCGGGTTTTATATATCACTGGGTCCACTTGTCACTTTTACCATACATAGCAACCTGATAGTTTAAAAATTATATTTAACACGGATAATGTTACTTAATTTCAACGTAGACAGGAAATCGAATACTATTATTTCATTAAAGGTCTCGTGGTAGGTGGGAAGGAAAATTTTCAACACAAAGTTGCCCCGCGGACAGGAAATGACGTCATACCAGCAGCGGGCGAAGAGGTCGAACGGAAACGGGAGCGACTTTGGAGGGTTGCCAAAAGTTTCTGAAGGACGTTTTGGACGAAAATTCTGCCAATGAAGCGTATTATCAGACTAAATGGGATTTATGACGCTTCCGATAAAGTATAATGTGTACAGTAGTTTAGTTTATTATTATTATTATTTATTATGGTAAATAAAATTTCATCTCTCATAAGAAAATCGCCTATACGATATTCAACAAATTTCTTTTTAATTAATAAAAAAAATCGTATTTGATTCACTAAAGATATTAAATTACAATTTGTTTGTTTTAAACATTTCGTTCTCGATATATTTTGCTAATGATTCATGATACAGTATATTTTTATCATTATTTAAAAGATCGAAAATGTTGATAAATTTATACATATAAACACATTAAACACTTGAATATATTTTTAAGATATTTTTTATCGATAGTATTTTGTAATCGTAAGCTGTCACGTTAAAGTATTCATGAATCGATTTTGAACTTTATACAGAATCTAATTTATTATATTTTGGTTTAAAAAATTACTTTTTATGGTGATGTAAGAACGGTAATTGCCGCATATCCTGTTTATAATTGTGTGCCTTGCTAAGTTGTTAAGTGGTTAAGTGTAACTAACAGCTGAATGGAGTACAGTAGAAACAATAAGTGATTATTGGTGCATCGATGCAGTTAGCGATTGGGA
>WUQG02000472.1:0-12379 GCA_011317285.2 Androctonus mauritanicus | reverse complement strand
AAATGTCAGCTATCAAAATGTATAATGACAATATGGCTTAGAATGAAATTGGCAGGTTAAAAATACAACTAATGCCACTTGTGGAGAAAAAACAAAGTTACTTTCCAAACAACTCTGCATATATAATGGAATTTAATATACTCACAATCTATGTGATTCTGCATAAAGCATACTTATCATTTCCCAGTGCATTAAATACAGTTGGACTCTAGTGCATGCTATAGTTTTATCATGATTCTTAACAGTATCCCTAATCACTCTAGATTTATTTAAATGAAAAGGAAGTTTTTTAAATTGAATTCTATAATTCTATATTATACTGAAGATGGAATAATTCTGTAAACATTACATTTGTGAAAAACAAACATTTTAATGAATAAAATGTCTGTTTTACATTAATTTACTACTGTTAAGTGATGAATTACTGATTTTTATGATCCTTCCTAATCATGTTATTGGATTTTAGCTTAGCATTCTCAAAAAAGGAATGTAAATATTTTCTATTAATATTTACATTCCTTTTTCTATTTTGGCTGAAAATTTTTTTGATTAAATATTTTTCATAAATTTAATTTTTTTTTCTACTATTCCTTCTCTATATTACAGACTATGATATTCAAATTGTTTCAGTTATGTAAATTAATAAATTCATTGACTCACAGCCATAGGCAGAATTTTGCAATGATAGTAAGCAATAGATTAAAAGAGGAGCTGGATTATCAAGGTCTAAGAAATCAATATTCAACATGTATATATAAGGCAAAGCCTTGCATCCCTTTTGCCCTAGTAGCAGTACAATTCAATTCCACAATGATTTGGCTGCCATAAACCTCCTTGTTAGAAGAAATATCAATATAGCTTTTGTCAATAATTATTAAAGCTTTTTTATTATTCAGTGTACTTATGAAAAGTTCATGTATTTAAATTATAAACTAAATACAGATACTTTTTAAAACAAAAATATATATTTATTAGTACTCAACAAAATATATATGTAAATTCAAAATGGTTCAGTCATTTCATTTTTCCTTCAAATTCAGCCACTACTATTTAATATTGGATGTGGCTATTTATATATACTGTATGTATATACAATTGGCTATGTATATGTATATTAATTTTATACCTGTTAGATATTACTAATTTTTAATCTATATCCAATACTTGTTATTAATCTATTTCTAATTTGGTTACTTTTAAGTTTTTTTAGTCTCTTATCCAGTTACTGTCCCCTTATTTTGCTGACACAATTGTCTATTTATACATATTGTATGTATACACAATTGGCTATTTATACATACTGTATGTCTATGTAATTGGCTATTTACACATACTGACTGTATGCGCTATTATTACAATTAATATTTTGATAATAATTACACAATTATAAATAATTATAGTTTTATTTATTAAAGTTCATTTACAATGTTGTTCAATAAAGTAATCAATAAACTATGAAGTATCATTAAATCAGTGAAATATAGATAATGAAATTTAAACTAGATTGGTAGGTATACCAATAAAGTAAAATAAATATATTATTTTTTATTCTGTATTTTAATTTTTTTTTGTAAAAGTGGTCTGTTTAGTCTTTCTCTTCGGACGTCCTTTGGATTTAATTTTAATTTTGAATTTTAAGTTTTTATTTGATTGATTTTGAACAGGGATCGTTATTAGACTGAATTTGTTCTTCAGGTTCTTCTGGTTCAATTGTACTAAGCCCACTACTCTCATGTTCAAAAAGAAATTCCATTTCTTGCATTGCTTTCTATTACTTTTAATTCCTCCACATATTTATTGAAAGTTTGCATTCCATAATTAGACAAAATAAGTAAAATGTCTATTATGCTTTATTGTGTCTTAATGGATGATCATCATGACAACTTGTTTTTGGTCAACCAGATGATTTTCCAACTAAAGTACTCATTTTCTTAAATTTTTTCAGAATATCTTTAACTGTTGATGAAGCAAAATTCAATATTCTAATGATTCTCTTGTTGACATTTTTCAAATATGTGAGATGATGATGATATATTTTTCTCTGGAAATTGACTTGCCACAGACCATCTTTAGGATTTATCAGCTACAACCATTTACAGTGTTATTTTAATACCGATATACATGCTCCAAATATGTAAATTTAATAGTCAGTGCTTATTTCTAAGATGCAAGGGGTTAATTCTACTACAATTCATAAAGCTATTCTAAAGGTATAAACTTCAAAAAGATTTGGCCACTAATTAAATTATTTAAGTCTAAATGAAATGGTTAAACCATTTTGATACTTGGGTGTTTTTTATTGTTATAAGTATAAATAAATGTGTAATTTTTTTGGAGAAGAGTTTGTATTTATTTTACAATTTAAACAAATGAAAATTTCTTATGTGAATTGATTAATTACAAAAGTTTAATACATGCTGTCAGAAAAATACATTAAATTTGAATCTAACATAGAAGTTTAATGATGGTTGAATCATTGTGGAATCAGGTTGTACTTTTGCAGTCATAATATCTGCCATATTTATTCTGAACAAATTTTTTCAATTCTGTTATTAAAATTATATAAAAGATGAATGTTAGTATTCATATTTAAATATTATATATAAAAAAATATTTTCATAGATAAAATTAGAAATGTTAACATGATCTCTATTATAAATAACTATGGCTTATATTTATATATTAATTATTCTATTTTATTGACTATAAATACAAAGTTTTCATCTTTACATCATCAATTTACAACCACTTGTACTTAAAACAATGACATAATCAATGAATTCTGTGATTGTTCAATACATTCCATGTATATCCATGTCCGTATGCAATAGTCTGATGTATCAAAATTATTCTTTTTTGTGTCTGATTACTGTTGTTTTGTATTCATTATTTATTTTGATAATGTATAATGACTAATAGAGATTGATTATGGGGAAATCAACACATTTCTGTTTTTTGATCACTCTGAATTATGATCTCTTATTCAAATCTATCCTATCATAAGTCAAGAATTATTTATATATAATTTTTAATATTTCTAATTAAACAGTTTGTGCTGTCTCTATTTTGCAGATGGTTTTAGTTATCAGATTTGAACTTCTGGCAAATTTTGTATTCTGGCCAGACTTTTGCTCTTATTAGTTGGAAAAAGTTTCCATTTTGTGCTTTGGTTTAATTTTTTATCAGTTAATTTCATTTGTTAACAATATTTCTATTAATATTTGTTAATGATGAAAAAATTTAAATATAATTTTTTACATTTCCTGCCAAACAAACAAAAACAAAATACTCAAATAAGAAGAAAATTAGAGTTTAGTATTCCTAAAGCAAAATGAAAATAACATAAATTGAATCATGATATAAAATAAAAATTTTATCAAAGAATTAGCTGTGAAATTGCTGCTATTTATCAATCATATGACTACATAAAAAACTTTATTATTTGGGAGAGAAGTATTTTGTATGAATATAAATAACTAGAGTTGTTGTAAAGCACAACTTGACTGCAATACAATATGGTCAATATGGTGCCCTATTCCTTGACTAGCTTTTCTCCAAATCATATTATGGTATTTTAATATAGTGAACTTAGAATATGTGAAATAAAGTGAATTCTTGATATGAAACTATACTAAAAGTTTCTTAAACTTTTATAAACAGAGTAAATGGAAGTTGGTCTAGATTCAACCCTGATAACTGACTGATTTCAACTTTATGATATATATGTTAAACAAACTTCTTATTTTATTTGTTAAATATTAATATAAAAGACAAAAGAGAAAAGTGTTTGAGAAAAGTTAAGGATTATTGGTTAAGAAAATGGCTAATGCTGCAATTCAATAGAATGCATACAAAAGAGAAAAATAGTAAAATTCTTTTAAATAAAATTTAAAAAGTAAGCCAAAATTAATGAAATTAAAGATATAACTTTTTAATAAAAATCAACAAAAGTTTTCAATTGTAATTAAAAGTAATGCTAACAAAGTTTTTAATAACAATTTCACTGTAATGTTTTCGGTCAGTATCCAACTGAAAACACTATAACGGAATTATTATTAAAAACTGTTTTAATGCTTATGACTAGTTTTTACTAAAAATTATGCTTTTCTAAAATTAAAATGAAGCGTTCAGAATTAAATTCTTTTATCAAATCATATTTTCCAAGAGATGAAATCTGTTTACAGAATAAAAAAAATGCATAATGCAGAAAAAAATATCCTGAAAATTTCAAGAAGCTATCTTAAAAACTCCCTTGTAGATGGGAAGCAGAATTCATTTATCATTTCATCTATACATCATAAATGGCAATTATAGCGTACCCTATCTTTTTTGTTAATAATCTGCCACACTTCTTTTGGCAAGATTCTTTCTATCTTTTCTCTTGTGCTTTCTATACTTTTTTCCCTCCTTAACTTTTCAGAGAGTTAAAAACTGTGATTATGCTCTCTATTTTTTTAATAAAAGTAAAAAAAAATAAAGATAGCAACATTTAAATTTTTCTAAGATATTTATTTAAATATTAAAATTTTTAATAGAATTGTGAACATTAATGAATTGTTGATTTAAATTACATTCCATGATCATATATCACAATGTTAAATTAATACTATTGCTATTAATAGCAAATATCTTATCCCATGTTATAGAAAAATACTCTTATAAGTATTTTTCATGTAATGCAATTTTTAATTCATTTGTTTTGAAATTGTAAAAAATTTCACATATCTCAAATTTCAAAATATTAAAATTGATATTCTTGATGTAAAAAAATAAATGAAGTTTTAATTGTATTCCAGGAGAATGAAGTAGTAAAAGAAGTAATAGTTGAACATCGGTTTCATCGAACAATTATTGGTGCGAAAGGAGAAAAAGTGAAAGAAATAAGAGATCGTTTCAATCAGGTTAGAAATATTTAAATCATAAGAGATTATTTTAGACATTTATATAAATTTCATCAGGTTTTAATTTTTAATTCCATCAAAATATAGTCATGTAATCATTATTATACTTTATTTAATTTAATCCAGCAGTAGTGAAATACAGAATATTAGGTATTAATACAAGAATGGTAAAACAGTTAATGTTAAAGAATTTTTAATAAACTCTGGAGAAAATTGAAATTTTCCTAAATTGCTAAGTTTTCCTTATATACATTTATAAAATTACATAAGAAAAATCCAGCACTTAAAACACAGTAATTATATTTTATTTCACAGTAAAACGTTTTCGGACATTAGACCTCATCAGGGAGTTGTCCCTGATGAGGGACAACGTCTAATGTCCGAAAACGTTTTACTGTGAAATAAAATATAATTACTGTGTTTTAACTGCTGGATTTTTCTTATGTAATGAAGAAACGCAGTTTGTTCAGTTAGCTACATTTATAAAATTTTGTGATGCACAAAAAGCAACTGAAGGAAAAAACTTGTTTTTTGATGTTCTGCATCAGTATTTCCCAAACTTTTATGGATCGAGACCCACTTTTGAAAATGGTAATTTTTTGCAACTCATTCTTCTATGATGTATATTTTAAAAGAAGGGGGAATTAAATAAAAAAATATTGCTTTATTACTTTTAAATTTTTATTGAATACACTTATATTAATTAATATATAAATTCTTTAACCAAATACATGAGTTGTGTATGTGAAGAATGAGATAATATATCTTGGAATGGGATGTATATGAAATTACAGATTTAAGTTCTTCTTTAATCATTATTGCATAATATTAATATATTAAATAATCAAAAGTTTCTGGAAGTTTGCATATTCAAGTTTTGCCATTTTAATTTATAGTTAATATTTATAATTAATTATCATACTAGAGAATATTTGTACTTTTATAATTTATCATTATACTAGAGAAAACAGAATCTGTTCAAATTTAGAATAGAAGGAAAAAAATTTAAACAGTTTATTTAATTGTATTTGTTGTTTAAAAATTTGAAATAAAATTAGTTTTATGTTTGATCATTAAAAATTCAAATAGTTGAATTTTTAATGACCAAACATAAAAAACAAATATTTTTACATAAAAATGAATTAAAAATTAAAACCATTTTTATTATATTGTATAAATTAACAGGAAGAATATTATATATCATATGATATTTATATACAATAGGTGCTTGTTTAACATTGAAATTAGGTTCCTGAAAATTGTAATCTAACTGAAACCACAATTGACCTAGTGCATAAATTTTCCAAGGACCTACTGTATTATCTATATATTCTATATTTGATCCCAAGTTCTCAGAATGGAAAAGAAAGTATTTGCTCAGAGTTATTCTAGTCCAATGTCCTGTGTATTGTTTAATTAATATATTGTTCATAGACAATAATATATACTTTATTAGTGCTCATTTAAAATATGGTTATCTTATTTTCTATAATTATAGGTTTCTTCCTCATTTTTTTTCTTCTCTTATAAAGGGAAATGTAAGAAACAATGCTTTATTCCAGTTTGCTGCCTTAAAATTTTTAGTTTTTTAATTTAGTTTTGCTGCTGATATAATTGTGAAATGACATTAAGTGAGGCATGTTAAATAGATACCAACTATACAAATATATTATTTAAAATTGAAGTATTAATTATTTCTTTTTAGGTAAATATCACATTTCCAGAAGCAGGTGTAAAAAGTGATAGAGTTGTTATTCGTGGAGCTAAACAAGATGTGGAACAATGTTATCATTACATGTCTCAGATGAATAAAGAATTAGTGATGAACAATCATCAAGTTGAAGTTCCAATTTATAAACAATTTCACAAATTTATTATTGGAAAAGGAGGTTCTAATATTCGTAAGGTAATAAAAATATATATATAATAAAAGAAATTATTTAAAAAGTTTTTAAACCAAACATAAATATATTTTATTATTATTATTATTATTATTATTTGCAAAATAATGATTACATCCATTATTCTAGTATGAGAGACAAATTAAGTTTATCAATAATAAATACTATATATAAAAATCCAAATTAACAGAATAAGAAATCTGTGTATATAATAATTAACTCTGAAAAAATTTTTTTGTTAGATTTTATTTTTAAAATTTAATATATCTTTATTCAGTTAGTATCATTCAGAAGAAAATAGTATTCAATTTTTTCTTAGTTGTTAACATTATTTTCATGTTATAAATGAAATAAGAAAATTGTAATTATCTGATATTAAGCATTACATTATTTAAAGATAATTAACAGTAATAATTTCAGAAAGTTTTTAGGTGTACTTTTTCAGAGCACAATGTAGAACTTTATATGTATTTATCATCAGATAATTTTCATTTATCATTTTCAAATTTATTTTTAGCTTGTAATGTTACAAGTTTAAAATGTAAAGTAGTATGTATATCTACAGTGTAAAATAATATTTTGATTATCTGATAATGTAATTCAAATTTTGTAATATATTAAATCTGAATATCTATATAATAATGTTGTTTGCTGAAGGCTTAAAAATTTCAAAATTTTTCAAGAAATTATAAATATTTATTGAATAAACAAATATCCTAATTCTTCTTTACTGTACAAGCTGGAATGAGTCTAAATTGTAAAAATTTTAGTAGTAAAAAATTTTTTAATTGAATCATAAGAGATGTAAAATCTGAACCAGTTTGCTCCTAATTGCTTAACATTTTTACTTTTGCAATTGCAATAACATTTTTACTTTTACAAATTTAAGTTACAGGTAATCTTTGACTTATGACCATTTGTAGTTATGATTGTGATGCCATTAATAAATTCTGTAAATAGTCAATGTGACTGACAGAGTTCTCTAATCTCTGACCACTGGGCTGATTTACAAAAGCATCCTTTTTGTGTCTAGTTCTTGTATTTTTGTGTTTAAGTTTATTACAATAAATTGAAGTGTAATAAATATTGATAATGGGTAATCCATAAATTTTTGTCATTTGATTTATATCCACTTCAACTTATGACAGCAAGGTTCAGATCAAACCCATTATAAGTCAGGGATTACCTATAATAGTGATTGTTTTTATGTTAAATGTAATTATAAATAATTTCTTCAGAATTGTTTAAAATATAGATGATGATAAAAATAGATAAATAAGTGATAACATAGTTTAATTATATTTATATATATCATATTAATACTATAATAATAATAATATAATAAATGATGGTAGCTTTCAAATTAATAATCATTTGATTATTATACATATGTATATTATGACCAGTACCTGATTCTAGCCAATTTGCGAAGTGGCTGGCCACTTCTAGATTTGGCCAAGTCATTTAGCCAAAGCCTGAAATATATGAGAATTTATAACTATTTTGGGTTTTTACCAGCCAATTCAAAAATTGTCTAAGAAAAAGTGGCCATAAGTTAGAAGTTTTGCAGAGCTAAATAGTGGAGTGCATTCATGAATCATATGTTGGTCTTACAATGCTGATGCAAGAGATTATAGAACCATCCATATATAGAACTTACCCACCCATTTATATGAATGTAGTTGTCTTTCAGAGTAAAGAAAAGAGTAGGGAGACCCTTTTGTAAGATTTCAGTAACCAATTTTATTGTAATACATTATTGATTTATTTTTTGTATTTTCCCATAAGATTAAAAAAAAAAATAAAAATGATATATTATATTTATGAATAATGAGAGAATAACATATTTATGGCAAAGACTGTAAATTTTTAACATTTTATAATAATAAGTATAAAATCTTTTCAGCATTTGTATATAACTTTTAATGTGAATCTATAGTTTGTTTAAAAAAATATAATAAATATTCTCAAAAATTCAGCAGTTTTTAATATCTGTGTTCATTTGACTTGACAGTTATTAATTCATAAAATTTTAAATATCAATTTAATTTTAATATATTGATAATAAAGTGCGTTTTTGTAGCTTATATATATATATATTCACATCATTTTTAATTATTTGGTTTTTGTTTTTGAAATTAAAATTAAGAAAAGAACTTTGCAAATTCTTATAAGAAATATTCTAAGCATAATTTCTTTTGTGTGATTTTTTTTTTCTTTCATATGATTTTTTAAACCATTTACTATAAAAAGATTTCATGTTTTTTTAACTGTAAATATATTTTTCCTTTTGACATGTTATATGCTAACTATGTGCTAACTATAAACAACATTACTATGGTTTTCTTTGATTTTTTCAACTAAAAAGACATTTTTTGCTTCATTCATTTTTCAATTTAAACAGAACTAACTGAATACTGATTAGCTTTTTTCTTTGTTTTCAAAAAAAGTTTTTTTGACTTTGACTAAACTAAGCACTAACTAACACTATTTTCATAGTGCAATAACTTTGACACTGTGAAAATAGTGTTGTACACATTTCATTGATTAATTAACACTATTTTCATAGTAGCAATAACATGTGTTAGAATTGATATGATCAACTCCTATAACTGCATGATCAGCTCTATAAAACTTTTAGCTTTGCTCACTTTGTCTTGGACAATTCTAGAATTGGCCAGTCACTCCGTAAATTGACTAGACTTTGGGCATTAGCCATAACATCTATATATTAATTGTTTAAATTAATGTTTGAATACTAAGTTAAGAGTTTTCTTTATATTTAATTTATAAATATTTTTTATAATAATTCAGTTATGTAATTTTTAGATTCGTGAAGAAACAGATACAAAAATTGATCTTCCAGCTGAAGGCAGTGATTCTAATGTGATTACAATTACTGGAAAAAAAGAGAATGTGTTAATGGCTCAGCAGTTAATTTTAGATAAACAAAATGAACTGGTTAGTACGAAAATTTTTTAAATTTATTAATTTTGAAAATTTAATATCTGCTGTATTAATACTTCAACGATGCAATGCAGAATTCTCCTCTATTTATTTTTATCACATTTCATACTAGAGCAGAATTGTGTTCTTAATTTAATACTCTACTTTGTTTACTTTGATTTGTGATCACTCTGGCAGAGTAAATTTATGGCTTTTGAAAATTTCACCATAGTCTACTAATGCCATCTGCTAATATTTCGTGAAATTTTTTTTTAAATCTTCTTTTTTTAATTAAATGCAAATTTTAGATTTAAAAAAAATTAGTAAATTTGGAACATTTAATGTGTTTGATTTATAATCATGACTAAAATTTGCAAATTATATATTATTTTTTTACTAAATTTGGTTTTATTTTCATTATTATTTTATGCTAATTGATTTTTTTATTTTATATTTTTAAATTTTAAATACAATTTCTGGATGTTCATGTTTTAAACTATAAAAATACAGTGGTTCCTTGCAATTTGATGTCCTGCAATTTATCAGTCTCGCAATTCAACTTGAATTTTGTAGGAAGGTGCTTACGCATGCATGGAATTGTGTGATGTCATTTGTTATTTGCATGGTTATTTGTCAGTTCTTGTTGGGCTGCTTTGGTATTTGCTCGTGCTTGTTTTAATTTTCAATTCTGCATTTTTCAGAAAGCAAAAAATTTGTGCATCTGTAGTTATTATTACTTTTTTGAGTGAAATTTAGAGATGGTTCAAAGAGAAGTGAACAAAGGAATAATTCAGAAAATAAGAATACTTGGCTGAGCATAGAGAAGAAGAAAGAAATATAGATAAAGTGCAGAAAAGAAAAACAACAGATATATCTCAACAATATGACATTCTAGGACAACTTGGCAACGTTTTTCAACAGAGAAAAAAGATTATGGGTGTTAGAATATCTACTGGAGCAATAGATTTCTGAAAAGAATAGATCTTTTATCAGTGAAGAGATGGAAAAGCTGTTCTCACTTAGATTAGATAAAGGCAGATGAGGAGAGATCCAGTAACTCAGACAATGATCTATGAAAAGATTAGGTTAATTTTTGAAGAATTGCAGAAGAAAACTCCAGGATGTACCAAAGATCAAACTGAGGAATTTCAAGCATTTGGAGTCTGGTTTCACAGATACAAAGGTAGAACAGGATAAAGATTTTATTCCAACATCCAAGGGGTAATAAATTGTATGTATTGTGTATAAAATAATGTATTTTGTAATTTAGTATTATACAATAGTAAAATACATATAATAAAGTAAATAATATAGCTTCTCTCTCTCACCTCACTTGTTAGGGGAGTGGCGATAGGGTCTGACAACCAAATTTATTTTCTATAGTCTTATTTGGGAAAAATTGTCTCATAATTAGATATTTTCTCAATTTGACACTAGTTTGGAAACGGATTAGTGTCGAATTGTGAGGTGCCACTGTATTTATTTTTACAGATGTCTTTAATACTTTATAATTTGTTTGTAATTTGATTGATTCTTTTATTATTATGCAATAGTTTTTCTATTTTTCTTTGCACCAACAGAGAAATTTTATTTTTTGAAATCACCTGCCGAGTTTGAAGAAGAAAAAATCACCAATGAATCATATTTTTGTAATGTGTTTAAATTGATAAACACAACTAAAATTCATCAACTTTACATTATTTTTTTAATATAGATTACTGGTTGATGGGGTTTAGATTGGCTGATTGTTGGAAAGAAGGGTTTTAAATAGCCCTAGCACTGTTTTAAACAGTGCTAGAACGGTTTAAAAACCCTTTTTCCTTATAATCTACAATCTGCTAAATTTGGATTTATCTTCTTTATTTTATGCTAATCAATTAATTTTTTTCTATTTTTAAATTTTAAATATAATTTTTAAAACAATAATAAATAACAATAAATAAAATAAAAAATAATAATAAATCAATATTTGTTGTTATTCAATAATTTTCTCTCTCTTAAGCAAATGCTAAAATTTTATATGATTTGAAATTACATGCAGTGTTTAAAGAAGAACAAATCTTATATTTTAAATGTGTTTAATTTATAATTAAGGCTAAAATTCATAAATTATATACTTTGTTTCTGTCAGATTTTGATTCTTTCTTATGATTTTTACATTAATCTTTAATAATATTTAGTCTCTCTCTCTCTCTCTCTCTCTCTCTCTCAAATTTGAAACAATTTTTTGATATATGCCTTCTAAAGAATAAAAATATTTATTTTTCATATTATAAGTATTTTTTTTTGTATTATATTTTATGACTGAATTGTTGTTTATTATATATAGGTAGATGAAAATTATTTTTACAACTAAGATAGTGAAAATTGATTGTATTTATAATCAGATACTTTCTTCTGTCATTATATAAATATATAAACTATTGATTTTCGTCTTCAGATGATTGAACTATGATATCTTTCTACACAGTTTAGTTGTTAATCAGTCATATTTCTTCTAATTTTCCTAAATTTTTATGTCAAGAATTCATTTTTCTTGATAAAAAGAACTAGTTTTTACGAACTGTACAGCCATCCTGTTACACTCACAAAAATGCACACAAAAAACAAAGCTCTTAACAGGATAAAAAC
>WUQG02000461.1:0-12380 GCA_011317285.2 Androctonus mauritanicus | reverse complement strand
TTTCCCCATTAGCAACTATACTGACAACATAAAATCAAGTAAAGCAACTTAGCATTATAGATTTATTTATACATATGTGGCACATACAATATGTATGTGCAATTGTACTGGGACAATAATCAAACTATGCTATGCTAGCTATTATGGTATTAAAGGAAAAAGGATTCCTCTAATGGTGTAGTGACTATTAAGACAAAACATAATATTGTTTTAATTGTTTTGTAATGCAATGTATATTTTCAGAAATAACACAAACCAAAACAATGAAAAGTGAGACATGTAAGCAGATAGGTGATTGGATGGATGGGGAGGTCTGTGTGTGCATGCACGCACTTGTATGAATGTCACATATATATTTAGGTATATCCTATGTAATATACTAATTAGGACTAGAAAGCCTGTGAATTAAGTTTATCTTATCTTAAAAGAGTATAGAAATTATAAAGATTTAGATTGTTCCAGACTAAAGATTGATATGATTATTATTATTATTATAAAAATATAGAGAATTTGAGTACAAAAATATCCTTGCTTAGTGTATTTTTGCTATAATGTATAATTAATTTTATTACCTATCTGTAACATTCCAATACCCTGCATAACATATAAATATCACATAGTAGATTAATTCTACAAAAATATCACATAAATGAAAAATGTAATTTGCATAGAAAATGGACATTTCTATATAAAATGTTAACGAAAATCGTGTAAATTGAGGCTAACACAATATTTTTGCAGAATCAATCTAATATGGTAAAAAAAAAGGATATGTGTAATTTCATTTTTTATTGTAATAAACAATTTATTTTTATATATAAAACAAAATATAAATAATTATCATATTTTCCTGATTCTAAGATATAGATTTTCTTTAGTTTTTATTGTCTTTAAAATTGATATGAAAGTTATGATTGATATCAAAACAAATTTTTCATGGTTGAATTTGAAGGAATAAATTGTTAAATTAGATAGCAATAACAGGATTTTTCCAGCAATAATTAATAGTCAAATAAGATGAAAGATGAAACATCACAAAAAAAATTTTGTTGCAGATAGATTAATTATTAATGAAACTGAAAATTCATCAAACATACAATAATTGTTGAAAGTGCTAATCTAGTTTCTCAGATAAATATTGATGTTTATTATGTATTTATCATTGAAGATCACACCAAAACTTATTGGAAATATCAGAGATCATTTAAATACATCATATAGCAATTTTCAACATTGATTATAGTATCGATGTATAATCATTCCCTGACTGACAAAAATTTGACTATGTAAAATATTTTCCATAATTCTTTTATATTTTTTTCAGATATATAGTGTAAATAGTTACTATATTTAAAAGTAACAAATTCAAACATGTTAATTTACATTATTAAAATTTTCATATTATTTGATTCATTTTGTGTCTTATTTGATCTTAAATATCATATTACTGATACAATTATCATTCCATGTGACAATGTCTCATCTTCAGTCAGGAAACAATATGATGCCATAATGTTGTATAGGTGCAATCATTGTAATCATCTAACCCAAAGGGTTTTTAATCCAGAATTTTTGTTAAAAAATTAAATTTTCTGACTTATGCAAAATTCAACTTGCATAAACTCATAAATAACATAATTCTTATGTAAGTTGGAGTGTGGCTGTTTTTTTTTACACAACAGTTTATAATATCAATATCAAAGTATTAAAACAAATAACATTTCTTGTTATATAAACATAAAAATATGAAATAATGTATTATCTATACATTCCCAGTGGATGCAGATTGCACAAGATAGATACAATCCTGTGCAAAAAGTTTGTCAGGTTAATGGAAAAGGTTCGACTATCCAACAATATGCACAAGTACCGGCACTAATTACTTCAAGAGCAGAGTGATGCTGCTGTAACTTGAATAGGCACCATTCCACAGTTTCCATAGTTACAGGAGAAGGAAGGTAATGTGAGGAAACTGAAAATTTGAAACTTGGAAAAGCATTACTATTACTTTGAAAAGAAGTCAGAATTTATTATTTAATTATACTTTACACGATATATGAAAAACACAACTAGATACTGGGAAAAATGACAAGTGATCACAAATATTAAGCGATAATAAAGCAGTTGCTGTAAACGTATGGTAATTCATGCTTTACAATTATTGAATGGAATTGTAAGAAACATATATAAAAAAATTCAACAAAATTTCAAAATGTCATGCCATATACCAATATCCACCAGACAATTAAGAATTCAAAATAGACAAACAGGAATGACAGTCAACAAGCTATCAAAAGTATTGCAACTTAGCGAAAAATTTTCCTAAGATGCCCTTATGTTTAAATCCACATAACTTTTAATTATTGGTTTATTGATTGCTTTTTATATTAATTAAACCAGTTATCTTTACTGACATATTAATCATATCTAGTAGTATATGAAATTATTCTAATTCCTCTTAATACAAATGCCATCCTAATGAATAAACTGTATATTTCATTTTTCATTACAAGTAATTTTTGTTATTTGATTCTTAAATACAGTAGCAGAATAAATAGTAAAACTTCAATTAGTCGTGTAAATGAAATGGAGACATTTCTTCCCATTCATTCTAAACCTCTCCCCCATATTAACCAAGACAACAGTCAAACTCATTTTGTTTTGGGGCATCTTTAGACATTAGTGCCTGACATAATACTCAAATGGTGAGTCAGCCACTTCCTCCCCTAGACAGAACCTGACAAACTTTTGCATGGGACTGTACATCTGGAAACAAAAGAAGGAGGCATATATATCTAGAAGTGGATGAAATAAGAAATGATGATGATTATCTATACATTATTTTAACATTTAATAAACAACAAAAATTTTATATTAAATGTTATTTATGAGGTGCATTTTTAGCGTTCAAGAAAATTCAATTGCATTAACTGTTTTAAACAAATAAAGCAGTTGCTGTAAACGTATGGTAATTCATGCTTTACAATTATTGAAGCGAATTGTAAGAAACATATATAAAAAAATTCAACAAAATTTCAAAATGTCATGCCATATACCAATATCCACCAGACTAAAGAACTATCTCATATATAATAAAGGAATAAGCATGTGGTGTCCATGTTTCTGCGCATGTGCAAACTCATTCCTGGGACGCAAGTGCTGCCCAAGGTACCGCCATTATAACTTTCTCTTGCTTCGAATCTTTAAATCGCCTCTTTTAGAAAACTAAATCCAAATGTCATTATAAATTTTGTTTTTAATCATCATAGTTTACTTCCTATTTATATTTGTATACTTCTTTAGGTTATTTGACTTCAATTTATATCTTCTTCGATCGAAAACCATTGCCTGTTCCCGGGCTCAAGAGTTCAACTAGGATTCAGCACGCAGAGGTTACATAAACATTGCATTTAAATAATATTTATTTCAGAATTTGAATATTTTATTTATTTCAAAAATTACAATAACTAATAATTTATTTCAAAAATTATTATTCTTTTTATTTCAAAATAATAATTATAACTATTGCCAACTTTGGTCCACAAGAGGGCGATGCCATCTTAAATCTATAAGAAACGGTGCATTGGCCAGTGCATGTGCTTTAACCTCCTTATTATCAGAAGAAGAAGAGCACATACTTTATTATATTTTCCGTTATTATTACGGATAATAAGTTATGGTTGCATTCAAGGATTCAACAGCAAAATCTCAAATTTGACAGATAAGAAAGTTTTTTTTTTGATTTATTTGGGCACAGTGGTCAATGGTTAACTAGTTTTTAAATAAATGCTAATTACAATTTAAAATAGCATTTTATAATACAGATACATAGAAATTCAAACAGTACCATAAAAAAAATGCATTGTAAAAAATATAAAACATAGCAAGTTAGAAATAATATGTCAATGGACTTCCAATACAAAGCGTTGACTTTTATTTTAGAAGTTGAATTATAAAGCATTTCTTGTTTTTGTGCTATTGATAGTGTAAGTAAATTATTACATTTAATTAGACTTTTACAATATTTTTTATTCTAGGATTTACAATAAAATTTGAATAATTGTTTGCTTCCATATTTCCATTAATAAAAATTAAAAAAAATTTATGTGAATAATCAGTAAATCAATTGTATATTAGAACTGAGAAAAACAGTATTGTTTATATTAATTATAATCAAAATAGAATAAAAATTACTAACTATTACTGTGGTATAAAACTTTGATGAACAGTAGTTATTTTATATTAATTTAAATTTTATTTCATAATTCGATACACGTTGGAACAGCAGTCCCTAAACTATGTCAAAATGGGTTTAATGTGAGTACCAATTTATTCAAATTTTTATATATTTTCATAAAGCAACAATATAAATACATATAAAAAAAAGATTAGCTATTTTATAATACTTTGCTGTATATTTACTATAAGAATATGTTTCATTTCCATTTTTTTGGATATTTAGCAATATCATTATTATTATTATTATTATTAAATTACTATTATTATTCCTGTTGATAAATAATTTTAATTAATGATTAAGTTTCTAAAGCAGTGCTGCTCAAATTTGCTCAAACATCTGATATGCAAACTTTGCTCAAATATCTGATATGGAATCCCCATGCTCCAGGGATTGAAGTAAGTTTCCCACCTTGCCTCAAGAAATAAGTTATGATAAGTATTATGGGCATAATACTTTTCATACTTCAAATCTCATGTCATCATCTGGACTATATATTACTATATAGCTTTTGGTTGGTACATAGGCTACATACTGTAACATCATATTAAGGTTTTGAAAATATATTCTCTTCTTTCCTGGCAACTCATTTTTGGATCAGACAGAATAATCATTTTGAGAGGCACTGCTCTAAAGTATATTGCAATTATAGACTGCATTAGATTAATTTTATATGTTTATAGATAATAAATTTATTTTAAATTCATATCAAAGTTATTTACTTGTATTTATAAATGTATTATTTTTTAATTAAAATTTTTTATCCTAAAGTTTTAAACATTTCTAAATTTTTGAACTTGAAAATAAGTTTGTAATTGTCAAAATAATTGGCAACACATTTTTCTAAATATATTGACAGTTTATTTTATTAATACAAACAATTTTACTAGTAGAATAAACCATATGAAAATAAAAACTATTTCTAATAATAAAATGTGAAAAATAATGAAAAAGTATATATAAAATCAATTAAAAAATAGTCAAAAATGTTTTTAATTTACAGATTGGTTCTACAGTGTCTCATAATTTAAAATTTTTATGATAATATAAAAAAAAGCAAAACAAAATTTGAGAAAATAATAATCATGTTGAGAGAAAACTTTCAAATTATCTAAAGAACTATCTGTGATCGTTTTAAATAAATTTTATTAATAAGATTTTTAAATCAAAATATTAGATATGCAACCCAATTCATTAAAATTAAATGAAATCTTTTTTAAATATTTCAACATAGATTTAAAATTACTTTATTAAGATAGAATATTCAATGTGAAAACTCAAGTAACTTACTTTGGACATATTGATTTAAATGTTTATTCTCTCATTAAAAAGGAAATTCTAGAAGTATTAGACGAACAGCCATACCAAAATAAAATCTGTATGGGTAAAGTAAGAAAGAATATTTTGGAAAGCCAATTGAAAATAACAATTATTAAATACATTAAAATTAAAAAATTAAATAACTGAGTAAAATAAATTTTTTTATTAGCTACATATGAAGACATCATCAAAACTGAATAAAACTAATGCATATTTATAAATACATAGTTTCATATACTTTATTTAAAATGATATGCAATTTAAGTAATGAGATTATTGACAAGAAAAAATTATTCTTAACATGATGGACTAAATCACAACAGGATTAATTACATATATAATCAAGTTTTAATATTCGTCAATTTCCTTTTTATAGATTTTATTATTTGCTTAAAACCACAGGCAAAAATAATATTGCAATCAAGAAAACTATAATAGATAAATTTATGATGACAAGAATAGTTTCTCCATTTTTTGCTTCTGATGTTGATTTCAATAATCCATTAAAAATTCTTAATGATCTTTCTGAACTTTAATAAATCCATTATGCTGTACAGTATAAATTCAGATCAGGTTATATCATTTGAAGAATAAAAATCAAGAAATCTTCATCAAGTCATTATTGATTGAAGGCATAATTTCAACTTCTAATGTATTTTGATGAAAGTTAAAATAAATTATTCTACTTACTGTACAATACATAAATATGTATTTTGTACTTTTATTAATCTATTAATATTTAAATAACAGCATAATAAAACTTATAATTGTAGGCTATGGTAAAATATTATATATTAAATTGGATGATGCAAGAATAGTTAACAGCAGACTTAACTTTGCAGACCAACATCAGGGTGGGGCAAGTATAAAGTGAGCCACACCCATTTTTAATACAAAGAAAATGGAAAAATTCTACTGTCTCTTTTGTTCACTATGGAATTATTTATAGCATATTATATACCAGGAGTTCTCAAGAGAAATTTTTATGTGGTCACTAGAAGTTACCGGTGACCACAGATTGAATCTTTCTCTTAGTGTGTTAAAATTTTTTTAATTTTTATAGTAAACGGAAATAAACAATTTATTCAAATATTCAATTTTTATCTGAAAAAAGTTTTTTTAATTAAGTAAGATTTACTAATTTTAAATTTTTTAATAAATCAGTAAATCTTATTTAATATAATTTAAATATATGATCACACTAGTAACATTTTTCTGATGGATTCTGTTTATTCTAAACAGTATATTTTTATAATCACAATAAATAGGAAGTTAATGTTATTATATTCAGTTTTCCTTAAATTTTGACTCCCAATTATATATTAAATGCAGTGATGGATTTAAGGAAAAATCTTTATTTTTTGCTTGGCTGGCAAAAAATAAATAAGTTTTGGATATACACTAGCAAATTTCCTCCATAAATGGAAGGTCTAAAAGAAAATTTTTATAAATAAAGAAAGAAAACAAACATTAAAATTTTAATAATCTGAAAATTTAATATATTTCAAATGTTCATAAAAAGAATGTTTTGGTTTTTACAGACAACACCTTTTTATAGATAAAAATAATCGAAATATTTCATTCTGTAAAATCTTATATTTTGCACTGTATATCTGTGTCCATCTCAAACAGCAAAAGATATAACAGGGTTACTTGGAAAAGTTCTTTCTGATATACCAATTTAAATAATTGTTGCTATTCATTAATTTTTTTTAAAACAAGCATTCTAAGAAAATTGAATAATTTATCAAATTACAAAATTTAACAACAGTCAAAAAGATCATACTGAGTCGAAATATTTCAGCCTGAGAATTCGGCTTTCTGAAAGTTTAAACAACAACTACTGTTTAATAATTTGTAAAAATTCATTAATTTATTTTCCACATTAATGCAGTTTCTGAAATATTAAAATATAGCTGACAAACTAATTCTTAAAGATTTCAAATTATGGCTGACCAGTCAAATTTTATAAGTTAACAGAAAGATATCAAGAAAAAATTTTTTTTTTGACTAGTATCATTATTTGCTAGTGCATTAATTATATCTAATTTCACTGTTAATTACACTAGGATTATATAAGTGGATGAGACTTGATATTTGATTTTCAATCTTTTATTCAAAGACTTTGGTTGACATAGAAAATTATGTACACTTAAGTGTTCTTAATTTTTTTTAATGAATGCAACTGTTGGTCAAGACAATTGTTGTGATGTTAAAAATTAGGCATTTCTATTGGCAAATAAACTGACAATGATACATTTAACAAATGTCAGTCATACCAATAAAGATTTATTGGAATCATGAAAAATATTAAATCAAATTAGCTTTAAAATAATATAGCATTTCAACAAATATGATATTTAAAATAATAATAAACCAAATTAATACATGTGATAATTTTCCGACTAAAGAAGTCCTGGATCTGGCAATACAAAGAAGGTTGATAATAGAATCAATATGTGGCATAGGTCAGATACAGATGATTCCAAAAACCAACTGTATCTGACCTGATCAACTGATCAACTTCCTGTAAACTTGGTCAACTGCTTTGCAGGAATCGATCTTACAGAAAGTTGATTTTGTTATAAAGTCTATCAATTCAAACCTGCATGATAGAAGCTAAAAATGAATGGATCTGTTCTGACTGAGAATAGGAATGAGATACATGACTGGGATGGGTTGATTATAGTGCTTTCAACTGAAAAAACTAAGATTTACTAATTTATGAATTGAGTAAATACATTCGTAATTATGAGTATGATATTTACAGATTTGTTTTTAAATCTCTAATATGCTAATATAACTATACCATATTTGTTTTGCCACCATATATATATATATATTCCTGTCGAGAATAAGAATAAAATGTGTTTGCCTAAACATGATTTTTTTAAGGCTAAATTCATAAAAAGATTTCATATCATAATTGTTACAGATTACAAATAAAATAACAGAATCAATAGGACAAATATAAATATTTAACTTATAGATAATTACATAAAAATATAATTATATTGTTTTAAAAATAACGTATTTTAAAATATACTGTATAGAGTAGACCCTGAATAAAATAGTAGATTCATATAATTATCTTGACAAAAAAAGTTAGTTTTCATGGAAATGAAATAAACATTGTTTAGTTTTTGTTATAATCAACAGATATTAAATATATTTTTTATTATTCATTGATATTAAAAAATATTAATTTAATGTTTTATAAATATTAAATTTATAAAATATTATTGTTTTCAATTCATAAGAATGTAACATTTGTTACATTCTTATAAATTGAAAACAATAAAATACTTACTGTAGTTGCCATTATGATATTGCGAGTGCTTTGATAACTCATCTTTTAATTATTCATTGTAGTTATGATCATATAATGCTGCATTTTACTAAATTAATAATGATATAGATTAATTTTTAAGTAAAAAATTAAAACTTTCCTAATAAATGCTCAAAATCGGTTTTCAGACAAAATGATTGAACATCTGTCATTAAGCCTTCCTAATCCTGTTCTTAGATAAAATAAATGGAATTGTCTAAAGCTCAGCAGACTTGAATTCATGCCTGAATCAATTAATCTCGTTGGTTTGTAAGTATTGTAAGGAAGCCAAACATCTGTTTCGGTGAACATCTTTTTGAAACCAACTGTACAGGGTGGAAGAAAAGTCTGTACCTCTCCAAATAATTTGATAACCATCATAATTTCAAATCTGTTAATGCCAACAAATAAGAAGTTATGGGTAGGCTACCTGATGATAACGTTCAAATGAGCCAATTATTCAAATGAAGACTTTTGCAAATCCTATCTCGTAAACCGTAACAGATAGGGAAAATTTCCAATACAAACTTGTTCAGCATTCAATTCTGAACACTTTAGGAAAAATTTCATCAAAATTGAATGAATAGTTCATTCAAAAATAAAACAAAAACATTTTTACATGCAAAGGGTTAACACTTATTTCTAACATGTAAATAACAATACATCACCAAAACATAACATCACAAGTCAATAAATTGAAAACACAGAACCTAATCAACAAGCAAAAACTAATCAAGGATGTGCTCAAAATATCTTCTATCAGCACCCATACTCGTATACAGTGGAGCATGATGTTGGATGGAGTTCCTCATAACCTTTAGAGTATCAGTAGAAATCTTTGCACAAGCAGTAATGATATGAATCAGTAATGATATATTTGAAGATCCTCAACTGTTATTATGCAAAAATGAAAGTTGTTGTGATCTCATCAGTTGCTATTTGTGGGCAACCTGATCTTTGACACTTCAAGGAATTGACATATGATAGATCTAAGCACTCATCCTGAGGGATGTCTTTCATAATAAAGTTGAGTTGCAGCAGCAACATTCACATTAGCAGCATTATAGCATATGATCATGCAGTCATTTCATTAAGTGTATATTCAGCCATTGTACTATACATGTACATTAAATTGCACATGTGTGAATGTGGCTTTTTATGCCAATTGAACAGGAAGTTGATATTATTGTGGAAACCTTCAGAAATTTCCAGAACCAGATGTGAAAGGACATCTGACACAATTTGCATGCAAAAATGTTTTTGTTTCATTTTTGGGTGAGTCATTTATTCATCTGATTTTGATGAAATTTTTTTAAATTGTTCAGAATTGAATGCTGAATAAGTTTGTAATTGGAAATTTTTCTCTATTTGTTTATGGTTTATGAGATAAGATTTGCAAGTCATTTGCATAATCAGTTCATTTGAAGGTCACCATCAGGTAATCCACCCATGACTTAGTATTTGTTGGCATTAAACAGATTTTTAAAATCTGTGATAGTTATCAAATTATTTGGAGGGATGCAGACTTTTCTTCCATCCTGAATAGTGAGTACTATATTTTCAACCTTTCTCTTTAAGACAAAATATAAATTACTTTGTTATCATTAATTGTAATGACAGATTGAATTTTTGAATCTATTTATCTTCATAATTTGCATATTATACATCCAATTAAAAAATCCATAAAACAATAAAAATTTCTTCTTGGTGGAAATTGTTACAACATAAACATAAAAATTTTATCGCATAGTGAATGTGATAAAATTAAAATATGAAGTAAAATTTGATATAATATGTGATTTACTAGCTGTCAAAGTCAAAGAATAAAATTTCACACTTTAATGCCATGCTTTATGGCCTCTTTTCTTGTGGTACTTCTACTGACACTGCATCTCCAAATGACTTTTAAACCAGTGATTCTCAACCTATAGAGTATGTCCTCATAGATGGCATGCCCCACATGTTGAGGAACACTGCCATCTATGAGGACATACTCAAAGATGGCATGCCCCACATGTTGAGGAACACTGCCTTAGACCATCCACAGTCATAATATTCATCTTTCTGTTTACAAACGAAATAGGAAACATATATTTTTACATCTGTAAAAGATTTATGACTATCTAAAATACAATTATTTGCTTAATAATTATTTGTTTATATAATTTTGATAAGGAGTATCAAATTACATAAAAATTTGTTATAAATCAACAGAATAACATATAAAAAAGACTTTTTTACATTATAAAGACGAGACTTGTCAGAAAATAATACTTTTATTCAATCAGCGTCGACATTTTGGCAGCCAATGAAGTGTCAGATCATTGGCCTAGTTTTGGCGTGAAGTAATTTCGATTGCTTCATGAAAATTAGTTCTTACGCCCTCGTTTGAACATTTTTATCCGGGGTCCGACCGATCCAGTTTTAGAGTAAACGAATATAAACATTTTCCGAAATAATTCTCATGCCTGAGGTTAACGTCATCGCCAATTTTGGGAGATGATATCAAAAGTTCACGAGCTCAAGTACCAACTCGTTGTAATTTCTATTACTTGACAATATCCTAACAACTCGATTAGAATTGAAAAATCCAACACAGAAGATGTTCATGTGATTTCAAGGCAAAGGTCACCACGATTTTTTCTACGTTCAAAAAAATATTTTGTTAGAATCGTTCTTACCTGTTGCATTTTTTCAAAATTGAGGCACGGCCTTGGCAGATTTTGTGGAGGCCTATGCCTCTTCCTCGGACTACAAGCTCCCAAAAGGTCGAGATCGCCGCAGTCTTCGTTCTCGAAACTGTTGCTATTGCTGCTGGTCCTAGCTGAAAAGCTTCTCGGACCAAAAGGACTACAGACTGTTGTTGATGATCGACTACCATCGGCATCGACTGCCGACGTCGACGGGATCGCAAATGGATTCTGAATCGAAAACGGCGATGACTGGGTTTGTTGCGCTTGATGCAGATGATTTAGGTGGTCGAGACTGGAGTGGGAATGATGGTGGTGATGGTGATGATGATGGTGGTGGTGATGGGAGTGGGGCTTGGGCCTTGGCTGTGGCCTGTGGGCCGGGGGTCGAGTTTCCGCCGACGTCGATGCGTGAAACAGTTTTGGCGGGGGTGAGAGCGATCTGCCGGGTTTATGAGCGTCTACGGGAGGCGAACTGCGAAACCGTAGAGGTTGAGAAATGGAGCTGCCACTCCTGGTGAAAGAGAGCTCCTGGAGCTGTAACAGATAACATGTAACACTTATAATTTTTATCTGATGAGATGATTTGATGGTTATATTTGGTCATTTTAGAATTTCGAACTATTTTATGAAGGTTTTCTCAAACAGAAACACGCTTTTTCTTTCTAAGTATTTTGCTACCTTTGTAAACGTATAAAAAAAGCTCATAAATCCAACGTAGTGAATCGCGATTATAATGCCGAGGCTAATTTTTTTATAGATTTGTCAGAATCTATAAAATCATAATGTCCGAACTGAAAAAAGG
>WUQG02000460.1:0-33618 GCA_011317285.2 Androctonus mauritanicus | reverse complement strand
GAACAAAACTACAAATGTGGCAAACGAAGCAGTGCTACCAACTGTTGAAAAATTGAATTGCGCGCTCTTTGGGACTGCGCACTCTTTAGTGCCTTTACCCTATGCCATTTTGTTATAGGCCTATAATTTCGTTTATTATCATAATTTTATCGAATACTATACTTTGAATCCTTATACTGTATTTTTTTTATTAAAAATACAGTATAAGGATTAAACAGAACTGTCAGTAAATATAACATTGATCTATAGAACTTATCCATTTACTAGCAGCTTTTTTGAAAGGATTGGTTCTGAGTCAAATGAATTTTTGTTTAGACACAGACTTATTAATATAATCTAAGCTTTTTGTAATCTGCAGATGATATAGTTATATGATTAGATTCAGATTTCTGATTATATAATCAGGAATTACATATTTGAACTTCGAAGAAAAGGAGCAAATATACTACACACGATTTTCGTTTGAAGATTCTTTATAATTTTAATGCATACATCATTGTTTGAAACTTTACTATACTCAAAATTTATAAAATATATCAAATAGATTAGTTCTTTGAACAATGAATATCATTTTATAAGTTAAAAAATATCATATACACTGCTATAATAAAGAGATTAAATTAAATAATATAAACATTTCCTTAGAAATGACCATAGTCAAATAGAATTTTTTTAATTTAATGGAATGAAAAGCCTATAATATATTTTAAATATATGAGTTAGAAAGTTATTATTTAATTTTATCAATTTAAAATTCGAATCTCAGAAACTGTAACTTCAGCGCATTGAACATCATCATCAATTTTTCTGACGACTCTAGCATGGATGTTAGTTAGTTCTGGTGACTTTGAATAGCCACTGCAATATACAGTATTATATATATCTATGACACCACAATGATTTTTTATTTTTAATTTCCCAATGGGAATGATAGTTAATTTTTAAAACTATCTATGTTTTAAAATATTGAATTAGAATTAGAAATAACGTGGAGAAAAATGATCATAAATTGATATATCTGTTTCAGTTTATTATTATTATTTTGCTATCAATTTATCCATTCAATGCCGCAATTTCAGGACACATAAGCGTTTTTCAAAATGGAAAGTTCTTATGTGTGCTGAAATTATGGCGTTGAACGGATAAATATTTGTAAAAATGCAGCATCCAGATTATGCACACATGATTGTCGCGTTAGTTTATATCTTCATCTATAAATGAAATATCTTTTATGAAAACATTTGGATAGTTGATTCAACAGAAAACATTTGTTTCATAATAAAAACATGAAACTGAAAATTTTTTATTTATTCAAAAATATTATTTGAAAACTTTTTGATATCAAACATTTTCAACAGTGACAGATTATTTGATAAAAATGACTTCAATACATCAGGATTGTTGGCATGACTAGAATTATAATTGCATGTCGCCCTATGATAAATCGAATTAAGCTGATTATTTTAACGAACAGATTAAGCCTTTGTCTGTGTAATCCAATATTATTGCTTATGTTTTGTCGCATACATTCAAATTATCGTTATTTCGCATTTATGAAGTTGAATACTATATTTGATATACTTCAATTATGATTTATTATTGTTATATTATATAGAACAAATTTCATGCTAGCTGTAATTTTTCAGGCTTTCTTTATCAGCCATAAAACTTGAAAATTGTTTAGAACTGTTAGTATACACATGAATTTCGGCACATGACGTGGATAGCACTAATACGTATAAAACATCAGGTCTCTAGCAAATATCTTCAGCCAAATAACATTGAATATCTAAATTTTGCAATGACGAAACATTTTATCACTGCACGCAAAGCTTTCCCGTGATCTAGTAGGCTATAATTTATCGCGAGTAGTATCATTCTTCGACACCTTTTAACAAATATTCTATATGGCACTAATATAATCACATTTCTTATCATAATCTATAATTCATTTACAAGCACTTCATATGCTGCCAATTTTGCGTTCTGCTCTAAATACAAATAGATATGTTGCAGAGAACATTGTAAAAAAATCTTCTAGCAATTAAATAAATCTGGAATGTAAAAAAGTATGTTTTTAGCAAGATTAGAAGTTTGTGTAAGATAATGTTAATTTATGATCAAATTTTGTAATACAGTAGATTACATTTCATTCATCAAAATCGTAATTAGCATAAGTTTTTTTTATATTTATCTCTAATGCAATGTTGTTTTTCAGCTTTAAATATCAGATATTGTATCTAAATGGCATAGACAGGAATGTGCAAGGATGCAGAGCTAGATTTTACCTTAGATTCCTAGTTCTATTTTTTGGTGTTAACATTTTATCGCAGATATCTAATTAACACGTTAACAGCTTCATCATTAATAATTATAAACTATATCGATTTTAGATATAAAATATAATTAATATAAATATATCGGGTATATATATGTGTGTGTATGTGTGTGTAGCAGCGTTTAAAGTTATTTAAAATATAGCGTTTATATATTATATATACATATACTGTATATCTTTTCAATTTTTTAAAATGAGCTATTATTATATACACTCTGATGCTATAATAAAAATATACTGGTTTATAGTAATGTCATAATGTGTGCTTTTGGAGAAGAAAACTCTATTTTTAGAACAGAAAAAAATTAAATAAATATAAAAAATTAATTAATGTAATATATGTATATGATATATAAAATTCTATTAAGTGTTCAAAATGAATTAATTCAGTCTTTTCGATTCCTTTAAGCATTTCCAAACTGTAAGAATCAAGCTATTGATTCCTACAGTTTGGAAATGCTATTGATGACGGAATTATTATGTAAGTGGTCCCGAAGGCGTTATTTTTTGATGTAACCCTTATTTGGTACTAAATCTACAATTTCAATATTATCCCAATCAATTGTATTTTATTCGCAGACTTTTCTGCAGAATGTGATAGTTTGTTTTTATGTCAGATATCCTGTTTATGCATAATTCTTTTTTTTTTTTTTAATGGCTTCTTATAATGCTGATGAACTATCACTAACGTTGATAAAATCTTGTTTCTATTTACATCGGTAAAATTAAATAATTTTATTGATATAAGCATAAACATGATCGTTGATAAAATATCGATTACCAACGCTAGTTAAAATTTATCAACATTTTATATTAAGAAGCAATTTAAAAACAAGAATTATGCAAAATAAACAAAATATCTGGTAAAGCAAACATACTACCACACACACTACAATAAAGCCTGCGAGCAAAATATTATAATTGACTGGGATAATAACGATATTATAGATTTAGCACCAAATAAGGATTACATCGCTGAAAAAAAAGACACATCCGGGACTACTTACATAATAATTCCGTCATCAATAGCCAAGTCTATGATTCCCTTCCTACAGTTTAGGAATGCTTATAGAGAATCGAAAAGTATTAATCATTAAATTAAGTATTATCATTTAATAATTTTTATACATCTTTATAAAAAGCTTCATTAATTGTTATATATTTATTTAATTTATTTATATTTTGATTTTGATTTAATTCTTTGTTCACTTTTTCAGTTCTGAAAATGGAGTTTTCTTCTCTGAAAGCTTAATTAAAATTTATAATTTTTTTTAATCCTTTAAACTTTTATTAATTTATTGTAATGCAATATGCCATATATGCTTTTATGTTTTAATAAGGAACAAACAAATTATGCACTTAAAGCCCTACGTTTAGGGAGGCTGAAACTAAAAAATTTCATCAAGTCTTACACAAAGTATAAATCTAATAGAAACTTGATAATCAAAATACACCAAGAAATACGCTAAAAGACTCGATTGATATCAGTGATAATGAAATTAATATACAAGAAGTGAAGAACTTGTCCCAAAATTTGTAAGGTTTAAGAAAAATCACCAAATATATAGGGTAAGGAGTAACTTTCAAGAAAATATGCTCGTTTTTAAACTCCTTAAGAAATGATAAAGATATTTTATTATTTCAGGGGAGCTGATCACCCCTGAAATCTGGAGTACACAGAATTCGTTTTAATAAATTTGATTAAAATGAAGAACAAGAATATACAAGATGCACAAATCGAAACTTTGACTATAGGTTTCGTAAATATGAGAAAGACCTTAGATTGGGCAAAACATCTACAATCTTAGCTCTCTGAAATCTAAATTATAATATATTGAAATGATTCATCTGTAGTCAGGTGATGCCATAATCTGACAGAAGCGATGATAGCTGAGGTTATTACTGTTAAAAAAACATGCTCGAATTGACCGAGTTATTAACAAGAAATCCCACTTCTCTGGCTTTCCCTTATCACGAACAGTTTTTAACGTCAAGTGAATTTGTTTTCTATTGAGAAGCCGGTTTTTCTATCCAGTTGTTGTTTTTTTAAAACAAAAAATAAATATTTTTTTATATGAAAATTTATAATTACTATTTTTTATATTATGCCTGTATGTAATATATATATATATTAAATATAAAATCAAAAATACAAAATAAATTAAATAATATATACATATATTATTTTTATTTTATAATCAAAATGGATCTTTAATATATTAAATGATAATATAAAACCGTAATTGTTTAGAATTTAAGAGGGAAAGGTAGCGAGATTCTTCCGTAGATTTAATATGGGAAAGGAAAAATCAAAGATTTTTCCTTTCCTATATTAAATCTACGGAAGATGAAATGGCATATAGATATATATGCTATCTAGATATAGATAGATGCGTATAGATATAGATATAGATACATGAAGAGGAAATGCATATGAGGAGAGGAAATGCATATAGGGACAAAATTTTTATATAGAATATTTAGTACTTCTTTTAGGGCTAGACTCATTTCTAATGTTTCTGATTACGATAGCAAAATTATTAAAATTAGTAAATAATATCTTGCATTAAAGATTTGAGCACTATTCTGGGAATGACAAGTTTAGATTATTATTATTAATTTAAAAAAGAAAAAAAATGCTAAATCAAATATGTCTTGCCCTATAGAGATGTGTTTTCTATATGTTCGAGTGGTTATTTTGTGAAATTACATCAATCACGATTTTTAATTCGTTTTCTCCTTTAGTAAGTGAACGTTTTTGAAAAATAGCTACTGATTTACGTGTCATCCAATGGCCAAAGTTTTCAATAAAGAGAAGCACTTCGATATAATTGCGCTCATCGTCAATCTAACAGTGACTCATATTTAGCCAAAGCTGTTGTATGAAAATGGATTGTAGTTTCATCATAAAGTGACGGAATTCAGAAAATAGCTATTATCAACTGAAGTAAAACTAATAGCCGTTCACGATTACTACAGACAATTACAAAACTATATGATAAAAATTACAAACATGCAATTCTAATTAATTTAAAATTGTTCAGATTTCTAAAATATTTTCACGGAACGGATCTAGTTTTGTTTCTAAAGTAAATAAAATTGAATTATTGGCATTAGAAGAATTACTTGAAAAAACAATAACTGTTTTTATGACTACTGACTTGTGAGAGTTAACAATGTTGTTCTAATAACAAATCAAATGATAGTTTTCTTCTGAGCGAATAATCGAAATTTATATATTAGCAAGCATTCAAATAACAAAATGTGCATTTCTCAATTATTTATAAATATTTTGCACTTATTTTAGATCTAGCGTTAATAATATCGTTACTGAAAAAATATTTATCTGGTTATTTTGAATTTCAAGGCAGAAAAAGTCGCAATGGTCACATCATTTGCATATTATTATAAATTTATTCATTATTTATGAACAGTTTCTGATATTTAATTATAATAAGCTGTTTTCCAATATAAGTACTTTATAGTAATGTACAGTACAGTACATTCAATATAATTATACAAGATCTTTTTTCGTGATTATTTTAATAAAATTTTTCTAATGATGGTTGCACATAATATACAGTAGTTCAGTTGAATTTATAATCAACAATATTAAATCAAAGTTCAGTCACTACAGTTGAAAAATATTTTTTGTGACATTAAAATTTGATTAAGAAGCTTATTTTTACGAGATATTTGTCCTGCTAGAGTTTGTTTAGTATAAATGCAACAAATAAACACTTCTAATTTTCAATGAGTTTTGGTGCCCAGAACAAAACAATTTCTGATTCGTGATAGTTCGAAAAACTATTATTTTGCATGCAATCTATGTTGTTTATAAAACTTATATTTCATACAAAATGTTGTTTGTTTGTGAAAAAGCTATCTTGAATAAAAAAGAAATTTTCCCCCAGCGTCAAAACTTATCAATGAATAATTATGGAATAAAAAAATTGGGGTTCATTAATGTAACCAGCCAGAGAGATTCATTTGTGCATCTGGTTCTTTTGCTAGCCATCACTGTGAGAACGATAAAAGTTAAACAACGTACCGAAATGCAAATCTATAAATTATCAACCATGGAATAGTATCAATAGAATAACTGGGGTATTATGGAATACCATTTTATTTTCATAATTTATAAAAAATTCTAAAAAAGTTTATATAGTTTCTCATGAGCTTATATAGTTTCTCATGTTTATTACCTTCTATGAATATTCCTATATAATATATTTAAACATGGTTGCCATAATTTATATATCTATCATGTAATTTAAAAAATTATTTAAAGATGCAAAATTCCATATTGCCCAAAAGGTATGGGTTAAATGGAATAATATTTCATTTTTCAAATAATTAGAAAAGCACTACTATACACACTTACACGAAGGCAGTTTCCAAAAGTATTAGATAAATATGTACTTAAACATTGTTTTATTCAATATTTGTATCATTTTCTTTTGGGTTGTGAAGATTTTCGCTTAGATATAGTGATAGCGTACTAGAAAAAATAAAAAAACCTTAGAATAATTTATAGGCTAGTCTAATTTAGAAAGTAGTCTGATCTTATGTCTATTTAAATTTTAATGAATCAAACGTTAACTTAAATTATAGTAGTAGGACTGAACGTGATAATATAGAATAGCGTTCCATATTATCAATCATATGATAATATTTGAAAGAAGCCTACTCCAATAGATGCCAAATCTCTCAAAATACGAAGAGATATTATGAAAGATTCTTCCTAAATTCTCTTAAGAAACTCAGAAAACAATTATTATCTTACTTGTAGTCTTTGCAGATCTAATGATTTCAGATAACGCAAAAATTTTTTGTATTTGATGAAAACACGTTCTCTATTTTAAACCGTCAGACTTTCCACCGAGTAAACTGAAACTGAGGCCAAAGTATGTCGCCACTTAATGTAAAAATTTTCTATGAGAAACCATGCTATTCCGTCGGCCGGATTGGCTGCACGGAAACACTTCGGCTTTCCAGTCTGGAGACCAGGGTTCGCGTCACAAGTCCTATCCCTTGAAAATATTTATTATGGAGTCCGGGCCTGGCCCGTCGATCCCTATAATATTCCATTCACTAAGAATACTATGTGAGGGACCATTCGCCCCTCACATAGTATTCTTAATGAATGGAATGTGGTGTCATCTGTTGACCAAAAGAAAAATTCATTCTATTCCATATAATCTTCCTATTCCATAATATTCCCAGTTATCCTACTAATCATTTCTAATTAATCGGTTTTTTCCTATTTGTTCGAAAGTGAATGAACATTTTTTGCAGAGCGTTTTTTTTTACTTGTCGGTGGCGCTAATTGATTTTTGAAATTCGTCTGCAGCGTGCCGAAGTTAAGGCAGCCATTTTTTATGTATTGTATATAAATATATGTTAACTCTCTATTTATAATTAAAACATTTATGTTACTGACTTGTGAGTGCAAGTGTCCTATTTAATTCCGACTCTCTCTAATCTCCGACTCTGTTGCTGCAAACACTATTTAATATTAATAAATGACAGCATATATAATATGCATAAACTATGGCTATTTACTGATTCAAATGTAGAAAAAAAGTGAAAAACAAACTTACATCGAAAACTTATTATTATTTTTTTTATGAAACAACCATTAATAAATAATTCTACAATATTATAAGCATACAATGTTTTATGTATTTTGTATTATATTGACCATTTTATATTAATACATTTTAAAATTTAATTTTTTTTATTTTCGCGTAGTCAATGAATTTCCACGCAGCAACGATCATTTGCATATCACGGATCAAAAGCAAAAATGGAAGAATTATGATAGCATTGTAAACTGGAAAAGCAAAAAATCTTGCTCTATTAGATTTCAATATAAATATAAATTATATATTGTTATAGCACATATCTGGTATAAATTATAGCAGTACAATGTATGCAATATACCGGGTGTCCACCTTGATTACGCACAATAGAAAAATTAATATAATTTTAGATTATGTCAATTTCCTGCTATATAGATGCACTAATTTAAATAAAAATTATTGATTTCTAAAAGTTTGTGATGTGACAAAAAGTATGAAGTAATTTTTAAAGTATGTTCGCTGAACAGATAGTGAGAAAAACAGTATTAAATATATGGATTAGCCAACTAGCTGCATCAATACTTCCATTTGAGAGATCGCGTTTTCTAAATTTTTTTTCTTGCATCTGAAAAATCATACATCAGTTTCTATACATACTAGTTTATTAGTTAGTTATAATAATAGATTCGTTTTTAAGTAACGTACACCATAAGAGAAGTCAAAAATACTGAAATTATTTATATACTATATTTAAACCATATTTTTTATATAATTTCAATTGAATTTATTACGTTATTCAGTTTCTGCTTTAGAATGGACAAGAATCCATACTGAAATGTACCAGAGTTACATTTTTCCTACACAATGGAAACAGATTTCTGTAAAGCTCATTTCAAAAAACATTATAAAGAGTGATGAGCTATGAAAAGTTTAATAAAGGGCATGAACTTTATCTTATAAAAACAAAATATCAAATTCTAATTAAATGTTTTACTTTTTACAAAAACAGAAAATAAAAATAATTGTGCATGCACAAGAAAATTAAAATAAAAATATCTTTAAAATTAAAAAAAATAATAAAAAAATAAAAATGACTCATTTATTGAGATATTTTAATGGAAAACTAAACAACGGGAGTTCATCCCATCGTCTTGCTATTAAATAATTTGATACCGAATAATAAATTTATTGAAAACAGACGGCATTTTCCAGCACCTGTTTAAATTTTAGGTTATCTACAATTCGTTCGACCGAATTTAATAAATATTTATATAAATTAAAAAAATAATAATGGTATTAATTAAAACAATCATTTGGCTACTCTGTGTTAATTTTTTAATTTGTATGTTTGTTTCTATAGTAAAGCATCATTTAGAAAGTTTGTAAAAATGGATAATGTATCATGATAAAATTAGGTCTCCCAACCCTACTTGATAAATCTTATTTGTTGTTTTTCTTAGCACAACATAGCATAGTTGTCGTTCTACACGCACCACCATATTTCCTGGACTTGGCACCATCTGACTTCTTTTTATTTAATAGACTGAAAAAAGCCATCAGAGGAAAATGTTTTGGAAAATTTAACAGAAGTCTAATAAGAGTTGAAATCAAGATTATGAAAGATATTAATAAAATACAATGGTGAATAAATATGCTAATAATTAACTTCTCAACGGAAGAAAAGTTAAATGGGAAACTAAACGAAATGTTTTTCTTTTGTAAATATATTAATTATATATTTATATTTCTAATAAAAAGTTTCCAGAAATCATTGACTAAAATGTTTATTTCAAATAATAAATAGATATTTTTAACATTCTGTTAAAAAAATGTAAGAAATTTCAATAAAATGAAAAAAAAAGGAATTATTTAAATAATGGTTAACAGATGGCAGCATTAGCCAGAATATTACAATTTACGTTTTTATTATATTTACTCAAAATAAATATTCAATTTAATTATTTTTTTTATTTCTAGTTAAATTATATAATAAAAATGAAAAAAATTAATTCGCATTTTTTGAATCAAACTATTACAGTATTTCGAAACAATATAAAAATATAATGTTCGACTAAATCAAGGGTTCCCAATATTTTTTTGCTTGTGGACCCCCATATATGCATATGTAATATTCCTAAATGACTAAAGAAGATTCCAGAAAATACGAGTATCTTTTAACTGCGAATTTCTGGACTTTTCTATGACATTAGTTTATTTTATTATTTTTATTTTTATTTAACAAATTATTTTATTTATAATATTTTATCATGAACCCCTTAACTCATATTATGACTCCGAAATATAACTTTTTGTGTACCTCTCAAAGCTTCTTTGAACCCCGATTGGGAAACGCTGGACAAAAGTAATCATAATCTTATGCATTATGTCAAACTATACAAAATGATCTAACTCTGAGATATAAAATAAAATAAATTTCAAATGCAATACAGTATAATGATAAAAGGAATCTAATAGTTAAAATAGTTAATAGTTTAAATCACTCTAATCTTTTGTCTTTATTTTCATAAAATATAGAAAAAAACAAAGACCATCGTAAAAATATTTTATAGGCAAAGACTCACATAAACTATTTGTAAACAATGTCATTATATGCATTTTTTTTATCTTTTCTTCCTGAAGAAAAGCTTGTAAAATCACTAAGTTGTCTTTCTGTCCTCACTAAAATCTATTGAACTAATTAATATATATATTTTTTGAGTTCCAGTAGAAACGTTGTTATATTAAAATCTACTTCTGCTGTATAGCTAATCTCATAGCTTATAATTTAAAAATGGTAATATTCAAATTTCCGAGATAGTTTTTTTTTTTTTTTTTTAATATCTTTTGAAACATATAATCAATTTTTATGAAATTTAGCTGAAAAGTCAAAGGTCATTAGAACTTGTCTTCGAAAACCTATCAGTTAATTATTTATCTCTAATCTTAAAAATAGTAGCTATTCAAACTTGTAAGATTTTCCTATAATAATAATTTTTGAATTATTTAATGATATTTACTAAATTTAATAGAGAGACTATTCCTTTGAAGACGACCTCGAAATAGAATAAATTAACTCTGTAACCTTATAAAAATGGCGGGCATTTAAACTTCGAAGTTCTCTAATAGTTTCTGAACTATTTGATAGATTTTATGAAATTCAATAAAGTCATGGTATTAAATTAAAGATGACTTTGATGACATATATTTTAATCGCATATCTTTTTGGCCATTCTTAAATAACAGACATGTTTGGAAAGTAGATTAATATTTCTGAGAACAGTTTGTAAAATTTATTCACAGAGAATTTTTGTTTCACAGAAAGAATTTTTTATTCGCAGAAAAATTTTTGCGAATACGATAAATTTAAATTTTCATCGTACGCACTTCAAAAACCAAATCTTAATTTTTTTTTTTTTTAACTCTAACGAATTCCTGGAATGAAAATCCCAATTACGACATTGAGCATAATGCTAGAATGATTCATAAAAACAAAATCCTCGATTTTATTTTAAATCAAACGAGATTATAGTAAGAGATTAGTGAGATTAGTAACTAAGATTCTCAATATTCTAAAAAACATGCCTGTTTCTAAAATGATTGAATAAAAATATTCGGAATGATCATTTTATCAATTTAATTCATAAACAAGAGTAACTTAGATAACAATTATTTTATTAAAATATCGAATGTGATTTTGTTAGTCTCTAAATAAAATCACTGTGAATATTTTTTATAAATTCGAATAATGAAGTGTAATATGTAAATTCATATTAATTAAATAATGTAATCTACTCATTAAATTTTTGAATATTTTATTAGAAATATTCACATCTAAAATATCTGCAAGTAATTCTGAAGCTATTTAAATACATACTAACTTGTAAGATGTAAAATTTTTGTAATTCGTTGATCATACCTGATTTATACAGAGTTTATCTCATTTAATATTTTTTAACAGCTTTTCCAACAATGATTTTTATCATATTTCAGTAGATTTTCAAAATATTAAATAAAAATTTGGATATTTACGATTTAAATAAATAATTTTTGCAATTGAAATTTTGCTGTTTTTTTTTTTTTTTTATTAATAATAAATTTGTTTCTAATGTCATCTTAGTTCAAATTTGTTAAAACTATCCACGACTCTTATTTTTGACAAGATGGCAAGATTTTAGTTTAAGTTCTGCCGTCATTCATAAACAATTAATATGATATCCGTGTTGATAGCAGATACAGTACTATATAATTATAGTACATTAAGCCAAATGATCACGTGTTTATTAATGTTCAATTATAATTCTCTCTTCATTCTTTATAGTACTTCCATCACGCAAAATAATCAGTAAATATAATAAGCATAATACATAATCTATGCCTTTGGCAACATTCAAAATAAAATCTAGCAGAGCTTGTCACTCAGAAGAAAATGCGCTTCTCATTCAGGAAAACAGATAAAGAAACTATATTTCATATAGAAAATAGAAATTTCTTATAATGAGAATTTCGAAAATCTTAGTAATTAAATTGGATTAAAAAAGTTTTTCATAGAAAAAAAAACAGACTTTCTAATAAAATTTTAATTACAAAAATTATTTTTTAAATAATAACTTATTTGAATTTTTATTTGATATTTTAAAGTCAGCAAAAAATATAATAAAAAAAATCGTTCATTAGAAGCGCATTTCGTAAACAAATTATTGAGCAAATTAAGATAGAATTTGTTTATTTTGGAAATTCTATATGCATTATAGATCTATAAATTTATTCAAAAGATACATAAAAAATTTTTTCATTCAAAAATTCTAATTTCAATCAACTTGCTGCTTAATTTAAGTTAAACAGCAAGTTTCTTCATTTATGCTGTTTAATTTAAGTTGCCTTACCTAAAATAAATTAATATAAACTTATTATATTCTAGTTTTATCCAACGTTTTTTACTAATGGTACCCGAATTGACATGCTAATAGACATGATATTATCATTTAATAAATTGCTAAACTTTAATAGTTTAAGAAATTAACACTAGAGTGAACAAATATATAAAACTATATATATAAAATATATATTTTTCAACCTTGCTTTCAATATACACCAGGGACAATCAGAGATAAACTAACTTAGTTTTCTTAGTCATTTTTTCCAAACTTCTTTCTAGCTTTCTCTTATTTCTATCTAGACTATCCATCTTAATCTCTCCTCCCCTTGCCCTACTTTGATCATTTTTTCATTATTTTTTTTATCATTTTTTTTCTAAAGATTTATGTAATGATTTTATATATATATATAAAAAATTCGAATAAAACTTAAGATGAAACTGTATCCATGTAAAAAGATTCATGAGATTTCCAACTTTACATTTGTTATTCTAAAATTAAACTAATCTAATGATGTGTTTGATAATGGAATGAAAAATATTTATTTTGCGTGATACGTAATTAGCGTAATTATTTTTCAAACAAGTTGTATAAGTTAAGGATTCCATCTTTCAATGGACTGAAATTAAGATTATCCTGAAAAAAAAATTAGCATGTTTATTAATATCAAGTAATCTGTGAAACTTTTTACAAATAAAAATGATAAATTTGAGCTACTTAATGTTGCAAATAATAGAAGTAAACGAATTATTTATTTTATGCTGTTTAATTTGTTTACACAGTTTCTTCAGATTTGTGCAGCTTTTTTATTTTTTACATCAAGAAAATATTTAAATATAGTTGCATTTTAATAAAATTTCTCATTATTCCCCTCAAAAGCGGAATTTTATTTTAAAATCGGAGTTATATAAGTTATGTTTAGCTTAAAGTTGCATTCTAACGTCTATTTTTATGACGAAAAAATAAATTCTAAATCATAAATGTGAAGTTGAACGTTAGTTCTCCCTTGACATATTAAAGACCAATGATCGATTGTTTCTTTGCATGCCAATAAAAACTGTTGTGTTGCAGAAAAGACAAGTCGCTATGATCTCGTAACACGGTAAACATATAAAAGTCAAAAATTTAATTTGGTCTTTGGGCATAACATGTTGGCAATTTCGATCTTTCGAACATATCGGTTGTTTTCTGAGTTTTTTTCATTTGTCTCGACTATAATCCTTATACATGCCATAGGAATTAATACATCCACAGTTTACAAGACATTGAAAGATTGCATCCCGTCATTATCATTTTCTTTTAAAGAATCTTGGTGAATTTTAACATTTATATCAAATTCTAAATTTAAAAGTTTTTGCATATCTTCTCTATTCGATGGAAAACAAGTTAGATTGGTGGTTAGAATTAAATTTATAGTGTTTTATCAGATCACGAAATACTCTATAGGGCCTACTATTAGTATTTTCAACCACGATTGCTACTGCTAGCTTAGTGATTTTCCGGAATGGAATTTGTATACAATTTATAAAGAGACTATTTGATTTAATTTATGAAAATTATTATAGTAAATCCTGTGATCTATATCATGGTATATTGAATCAACCATTAAAGCTTTAACTTCGAGAGATAAAGTATCGTTTCTCATCCTTTAGCGTAAATGCATACAAACTGCAAGATAAAGCGAGTTTCTTCATTTATAAGAAACTTATTATCAATTGAAATCTTATATAGAATACAGATTATGATTCTTGTTACAGTTTTAAATGTATTTAGTACAAATTGAAACGTTCTATGTCTTTGAGTATTTTCTTCAATTCGTAATGTATACGATGCTTATAAAAGAGTAAATTATTATTTTTTGTATCATAGAATGATAATTTAACCGTTTTTCATACATTTCTACGTAGCACATCTTATCGATGAATATATAATTTTCATATGTAATATGCCTATATAATGAAAGCAAGATAACTGGACAAATGTTTGCTTTCCTTTTGTTTTGGCAATTAAATGATACCGGTATTAAATTATTTGAGAATTAATTGAAAAATTCCGAAAATCTCTTAGTTATAATTAGGTAATATGGAAGAACACGCTTTGATTTAAAATCAGTCATTATAGATTCGATATTTGACGAATATATGGAGCTCACAGAAGAATTTCTATTTAAAGCTGATAAAGAATTTCTTACTTTAATGCCGGCAATCCGCAGTACTCCCTACTTCATCACGTATCTTTTATCCGATTTAACAAATTCATATTTTATTTTTAGATTTAAGTATTTAGAGAAATGAATGATTCTTCTCTTCATTTAAAATAGATTTGTTCTTTCTGCTTTTAATCATTTTTGTTTCGATTGAGAATCTTGATCACTATACTATATATCGAACATTTTGCGAATTCTACAGATTTTAAATTATGTCATAAGTTGCTTATCGATTTGATCTTCAAGATTTTCGTGAAACTATAAACAAGATGTAATATTTACTATGAAAAATGACAATAGTTCTTTCTAAAAAAGTAAACTTTGACTTTGCTCTATGTATAGCTAAGGTTCCGAAAAGAAAATTTAATAGCTTTTCCTTCGCGAAAAATTTCATGCTTCATATCTTCTTAATCTATCTTTTCATATCTCCCGCAGTTTAGATAGTAACATTATCAGCTTTCATAATAACAAAAGAGAGACTAAATAAAAGAATCCAAAATTTGTTTTGCTTAATTAAACTCAAAATATCTTCGGTTAATTCGAAAGATGCTAGAAAGTAGCACTCGCATTATTTCGACGATCTTTTCTTCTAAGCATCAGCCAACATCTTAATATATTTTTCTTTTGTTTTCATTATATAATATTCTACCAGATTCCAACGATGATACAGATATTCAATTAACGTTTCATTTCTGACATTTTTGTTTTTCATCAGTCAATCAATAAGGTTGGCAATATTAACATTATCCGTCACTTTTAATAGTAAACGTCTCGTATATTAGTATCGAGATGACAGTCATGTCTAAATATAATAATAATAATAATAATAATAATTTTTGTTTTTAAACGCAAATAACGAAACTAATTGTGTTAAATGCTTTATTTTCTTTACAGTTTAACAGATAATATAATAATTAATGCTTATTTTTCATCGTTTCAAACATGAAAAACTCAGTAATCAGGGAAAATAAACATTTTTATTATAGATGCCGGTAATATTTTTATAGTTCGATTTTAAATTAGCGTTTATTCGTATCTAATTTTAATTATGTTTGATAAAAAAATACTTTTTATCATGATAAGAGATAAGAGAGTGTGTTATGCTAATCACAAGTTTTTAAATTGGTTTATAAATTACAAGATGATAAAGTGATTAGCTCGGCGAGTTAGAAAGTTTTATCGCATATCTTGCTTTTTTTTTATATAACAATTTTCTGATTGTAAGTCATCGTAGAAGGAAGAATTTAAGATTTTCAACCATTTTCACATTTGTGAAGATGCACATTTTGAATATACAGTCCTTCTGAATCCACCTTCTGACGAACTTCTTTGGAGAAACTGCATAAATGACACGACATAAATGATTGCTATTTTAATAAATTTCGATTATTAATTTAATGATTTAAATAAATTAGACTTTACATTAGTTGAAGAATCTTAAAATTATACAGAATTCTGTAGCAGAATACAGCGAAAGGCATATAAGTTGGATAATGAAAGTCAGGTTAATCTAGTACACATGTAGGCTATATACAGTGGCGTATCCAGAGGGATGCTGTCCTCCTCAGGTACCAAGCTGAATAGGGGGGCCAAGACCATGGAATATCATTACTATTCACCAGATATTAAATCCAATTATATAAAAATTTTTACATAATTTTCACTTCAACGCACATTTTCTTAAAAATTATTCAAGAAAATATGTGCTGAAAGTTAAAACAGATAAGTTTTTTTGGAAAGTGAGAGGAGGCCAAAAAAATGCCGCTCCGGGTACCAAAAATTCTTAGTACCCGGAGCGGCATTAGTACCATTGCAAATATATAATAAAAATCTGTTAAGATAAATTCTCTTAACTTAAAAAAGTAAACAAGTCTCCAACTTAATAAACTTAAGAACTTAACAAACAAACTTAAAAGTAACAAGTCTCCAACTTAACAAATTTTACTGTATAATGCTACAGACTTTTTAAAATATAAAAGAAAACTGTACGTAAAAATTTATTCCTTCAATTTTTTTCTTATTACTGTAATGTGATACACAAACTAGTAACCAATCTGGAAATTTTAATTAAAAAAAATCTTATTGTAATTAAATTCAAAAATCTCGTAAAGTTCAAAGTAAAAAAAAAAATATTTATGTATTCTTTAATAAATGACATCAGATATATTTTTTTTTTCCTAGTTTCGATAAGGAAACAAAAATAGCATAAGAATGCTTGTTATTTTAATAACGGTTCTTTTTTTTCTTCTTTTTTAGTCTGGTTTCACATATGTATATCGTTTGACTAGCATTTAAAAAAAAATGAAAAATATTGGAATTTGCTTTCGTTTAAAGCGGAGAAATTGATTTTTGCGTAACTCAAAAACTCGAAATGATTGAATTATTAAGTTTCGACCAATAATATTTTTTCTGAACAAGCTACTGGTTACCTGGAAATCTGAGAAAATCCAAATGTTTTACGTGCAGTAGCACAAGGTTTACCTACAGAGACTGTTGTGGCATGAGTAATTCTTTTGCTTGTCTGTCTGACTGTCCTCAGGTCTCTCCACTTTTTTCGAATAACTGTCGTTACCTGGAAAAAAGTAATAAAATGAAATAAAAAAAATTTTATTTGACATACAACCCCAAACTTTTCAATCTTCTACACCGTATACAATATTCATACAACATTGGTAACATGGGCAAACCACGCCCGTTACTGCTAACGGATTAAACAGTAGCGTGTATCGATTTTAACCTTACAAATTCAATTTAAGCATTGTAAACGAAAGCAAAGCAAAGTTTTCAAATTAAACTAAACCATTTAAAAATTTTTAGAGATAAATACATAGCTTTATAATGTTCTACGAGAAGAAAGGCGCATTTATAATTTCTTTAACTTACCTCGCCGTTGAAGAAGCAAAAAAGCAAGGAAACACAAAGACCCTTAAAAGAGTTAACAAAAAAAGTATATTTTAAATTTACTGCTACAATTTTTGCATTTCTGTAAAAAAAAGCGAACTCACTTGTAGAGAAGTGACTGTAGCAGCTATCACTTCGTATACCACTTCTCCTGATGAGCCTTGTTCGGGTCTAAATGGAGTCAGTAAATAATGCAAACCCAGAAGAGGAATAAGTATTACAGTAGCCCGAACAGCTTTCCTTTAAAAAAAATAATATAAATCATTTAAAAATAAAGAAAAAAATAATTTACTTTTAACTCATTGTCTTACCTGGTTTGGTTATTAGCGGGAGAATTAACCGAATGTAATTTTGAAAGCAACACCCGAATAATGTTGATTAAAAATATTAAATTGAGCTAAAACAAACGAAGTCGAATGAATAAATAAAAGTATTTTGTTTGAAATTCAATAAAATTAAACATAAAAAAAAATAATACTTGCCAACATCGAAGCACACACTGGTCCAGAGAGAATCCAGATATAGGTACTTTCTTCAATCCAACAACTAGGATAAATTATTAATTTTATGTTTAAATCATAAAACCCGTTTAAACTCTGGTATAAGAAATAAACTTACTAGGCTACTGTTGTTGACAGACCTCGTAAAATAGCGTATAGAACGGTTAGTAGCAGAGGTATGCCTGAATAAAAACACTTTCATAATTAATTTATGTTTACTTAATGCAAATGCTTCCAACGAAAACTAAAAAAAAAATAATAAAATTTATTAATTTTTTTTTTAAATTATATTTACATGAAAACTTACCCCATCCAGAAAAATAAAACCATTTCATAAGTCTGGATTCGGAAACGAAGGCAACAACCAGAATAGTATGAAGATAAAGTCCTTCGCAAAACATCCAAAAATAGTTTGACACCATAAAATAATGAACAATAATATGTAAGAACTGACACCAGAACTATCGGAGTAAAAAATTGAATATTTATTTATTATTTTTAATTATAAAAATCCTGCCAATTTTTTAATTTTAAAAATCGGTAATTTACCTTGTTCGATACCAGAACGTCGGGTTTTTGTACAACTTGAAGATACCAGATTATCCAAAAAATGTTATTAATCAAAAAAGAAAGGAAAAGATTTTTATGTATAGTAGTTCTCTTGCACTGTAGAGCCCTGAGATAATGTAAATATACAAAACAAATATAAAAAATTTATTAAATACATAAAAAATATATACAGCTTGAGTTATACTGAATCTAGTTCAACATATTATGCCACCAAGATTATAACATATAGAATTAAACTAAATCCAAATCTATTTTATAATGGATTCTATACGCAAAATAATTTTAACCAATTTAAAACAATCATTGTTTATAAAGCAGTTTAATTGGAATTATAAAAAAAAAGTTTTATTACGGTTTTACTTGTACTTAATTTTACTTATTTATTCGGTTTGTTTCTTACCTGAAATAACAGAAAATGAACAAAGATATCAATAATGCTATCAAAGATAACGAATATCCGATAAGATACAACGTATTGATCTGCTGTCGGAACTAAAAAGGGAAAGAGATGAAGGAGAGTAAGTTAATATCACGTTATTACCAACAACTAAATTAAAAATATATATATATTCGAATCTTCGCAACACTCAAAAATTAAAAATATTTCATTACTACCTAAAATCAAAACGATTGATTTTCATATCTAAATTTAATAGATACGAATATTTCTGCAACTGAATATTAGAGTTCGCAAAACTGCATAAAATATTACTTTTTTATAGACAGTCGAGCGATTATTCCCGTTAATTAGGATGCAAGTTGTCTTTCTCTCCGGGGATGAACATTGTTTTAACAGTAGTTATATATTTGTCGAGCATGCACTTTTATCCCTTCACTATTCGCTATACAAGAGACCGAAGATACCTGGGAGACTGACAAAGAAGAATTATGAAAAGTATCTCACAGGGATCAACCCACATCCGGGTTGATCCTGATGAGATATTTATAGAGTTGTCTTTAGTAAATATTCCGAAACAAATTCACTATCAGTAGCACTTAATTAATTATAGCAAACTTTTTACGATTCTCTCGAGAAATAATCTCGAAATTTGTCTTGATGTTAGTGCTCTATTATATTATAAAATCGCAATAGAAAATTTTAAGTTGTTGTTTTTTTTTACGCGGAAACAAAACTCCGAGCATATTTATGTCTTTCTTCTATTTATCGTAATTTTACTGTTGTCATAAATGTATACAAGCTGATTCGAAAGAATTTAAAATTAAATAACTTTCACCATCATGAAAAATAACGTTCTTCCATTTTCCATTTACAACCTAATGAAATTTTATGACATTTTCAATCGATCAAGAAGGGTAACGATTCAGTTAGAAATTTCTTATACGTTTTCTATAAATTTCTTTTACTGTTCTCTTACAAAAGGAAACGATTCGACGGGTCCGGATACATTGCTCTTTTTTTAATGATGGTTACGATGTATTTTTTTTTTTTTACTTTTAAAATCACGAAACTTACAGATAAATCTTCGTGATCGATACATGTTGTATAATTGGACCAAGTTCTATTGGTATCTGGATGTCTGTACCAACTTCCGTCTTTATTACAAACTTTGTGAGCGTATTCTGAAAATTAATCATTTAAAAATTAAATATATAATTTGTTTTAAACGCATTAAAAAGTCACAGTTACAGAAATATAACTTACTACCACTTAAAAATCCGGGAACAAAGTCGGGACACGGTGTATACGCTATGCTTCCTGCTGGAGTATCGTTCCAGCATCCCCAACCGTCGAAAGTTCGACTACAGTAAAGTCTATCTGTAAAATACAACTCTAAGCACATTCATCCCAAACTACAAATCCAAAATTCAAATTTTTATAACCATTTTTACCATCGTTGGGTTTCGGTAACGTTAGAATGGTCTCGATACATTCCGTAAACACTCTTTCTACCTGAGGATTACTGTAAGGTGAAACGGTCAATTTTTGTAAAAGTTCGAACATCTCAGGTAGATTATTTATGTGGTCCTATTTACAAAAGAGTTAAACTGATAAAAAAAAATTTTAATTAAATTATTAATGCATTATTCATTTTGTTTAATTACCTGCGTGCTATTTTGTAAACATTGCGTAAAGTTCGCGTCGGACCAATTTTCTTCGCATTCTTCCGTTCCTAAAATGAAAAATTCATTGTCTAACAGTTTATTACCATATAATAAAATTAACAAGAACCGTTAAAAGTTATTAAACTTTAAACAATTTTTTTTAATTAAAATTATGTCCATAAATAATTTTTTAGACAAAATTACCGTAAAAAAAAAAAAATGAAGAAAAATTTGTATCAGCAGCGTCATTTGATTTCAGTGACGTGGGCCAATTTCGGCAACGTCATCAAAGATAAAATGGAAATGGAGTGAAACGCATTAAGTTTTAAAATTCGACACTCCGCAGGAACACCACCAAAATAAATAACATTAAAAACGTTTAATCTCATTTGTCTTCATATTCAAATAAAACTAAATTTCTAAGTTAATGTAATTTATGAAGTAATAACAAAAAGAGAAAGAGAGAAACTTACGATTACAATTATCTGGCTGAATAGACTTTTGGTGACAGAACCATAAATTCTTAATAGTGTCGGCCTTTTCGCTTTTGAAAATCATCTTTTTTTTACTCCTTTTTTTTAAATTCTGGAAACGTAAAAGAACAAAAAAAAAAAAGATATAACATCAATACAAGCGTAAAATAGCGATTGCAGTTTAAAAAAAAAAAAGTGCTATTGATAGCTAAACATAATGCTGGAAAAAAATGTAAAGAATGACATCATTAAATAAATTTAGTAAGAGAAAACAAGAATTTCGAAAGTTTATTAAACGATAAAAATTACTGTAATAAACAAACATCATCGATCAAGTGATTTCTTAGACTATTATTTTAAACAATTTCTACGCATTAGGCCATTAAGCGCTTATTGATCACGTTCGTGTTAGAGGAAGGCAGATTAAAAGTTGGATAACTTCGATTAGATTTGTTTATATAAAACATTTACAGTACAAAAAGTGCGAGGAAACTAAAATCGATTTTTCTATCTAACGTTCAGGAATTATTTTTATTTTCTATTAACGTTGAAAAATTCCGAAAAATCCGTCAAAGATAAATCAATCTACGCGATTGTTTATCGAATTATCTCGACGTATGAATAGACCATTCTTATATATATATATAAAAGAAAAATTATATTGAATTTGAGCTGGTTAAATAGTTCAGAACGAATGCCTTAATGGAAAATAACTCAAAACGTAGTCGTAAATAGAAAAGTTTAGGAAAAAAAAATATATATATATATTCTAAGATACATCCGACGTTTTCTATTGATTATCGATAGTAGAGCGGATTATGTATGAATCCCGTGACTTTACATAAGCTCTAAACGTATTCAATATACAGCACAATGCATAGATGCGAGTCGAAAAGCGTATAATGGAATATATCTCTTCTGTAAAGATGTTGAACATTCTCTTAAAGATATATTACTGGTGATAATTTCGTGCGAGAATATATCTACCATATTTATAAATCTGCCAGTTTAACAGAAATCGTTAAGTGATGTCGCGAAACAATCAATCGATAGAAAGCCGATTTGGATAGTGAGGTTCTTTGATTGATGAGGCCATTGAGAACCTTCTCTTCGGATTATATCGTTGAGAAGTTATCCGATTCTATCGCCCGAAGTGGATAAACAAACGTTGAACATGATGCGGCTATGAGACAAACATAAATTGGCTGTAAATATTTTATTAATTTACTTGAAGAACCGATTCATTTTTTTTATGAATTGTTAATTTATATAAAGATAAACATTCGAATTTAATTTAAAGATTGTTTGCTTGAACATATTTTTTTTAAATTATTTTTTATAATATTTATATTTTCAATTCCGGTAACAATAAGTCTGAAATTTATTTTTAAGAAAACTTTTAAGAGGTAATTTAATCTTTTCGATCAGTTTGTTGATAGATTTTAAATTGTTTCGTTATAGTTATTTGAGTTTGGGATTAATCTCGTTTCATAACACAGATAATACGAAATACCATCATTCAAAATTTCATAATCTATTTGGTTTCAAATTACACCGATTAATTGCGAACATCAAAGGCGTATAAACAAAAATTTTTTATTCTTCGATGAAAAATTATATTTAGTCAAGTGAGATGTTTACGAGGCAGTTATACGAGGAAATAAATTCTTTTCGTAAATGATTAATAATAAAGAAGTCCGAGAACATTACAGAAAGAAATTCGAAAGTTTAATCCAACAGAGAGAAGGAATATTTTTTCGCATTCATCGCAGCCAAAAACTAAGCTTATTAAGGAGACAAAAGGAGATGAAACTGTTTAAATTGTCTATTAGAATGATCTCTGAGGAAATAATCTTACGTATATTGAAATTCTTCGAGTATAACGGGTTTAAATTTCTATCATCATTATTCCCTCGGAATTTTCGCGGAACTGTGTTTTATTCATAAGATTTTCCTCATCACCCGTAGTTGCTTTCTCAAATCGTGCATTTATTTCGTTTCGGCAACGTGACAAATCAGTCATTTCTAGAAATAAGAGAGCAGAAAGGTCATTAGCCTCTTATAAATGCGAGAAGAGCTTCGTCTTATTTGGAAGATAATGTATTCAAAATGACCATTGTCCTGTATCGTGTATGAATTCAATTTATGTTTCTGTTGAGAATTCATGCGAACCGATACATAATGCAGGAAATGGTTCAGAATAATTCATTTTCCAGCATGGATTGCGTGTTAACGACATTTATTCTAATTTTTCTAATTAGATCGTTTTTAAAGAAACCGGAATCTATCAGAAATTCGATAACAACATTATATATCACGTTAATTTTAATAGATATTTTTGCGCCTCAAACTAGACTGTTTTCAATTTATTCTTAATATACTTTCACTAGACTTTCTTCGGGATATTTTTATCTTAAAATGATAAAATTTTAACCGTGCTGGCTGACAATTTCTCTGTTTACGGATGAGATACACTCAAATCATCATAATTTTATCTTTCAAAACAGACTATAGATGAAACTTCATTTATTCTCGCTTTTAAATTCCTTTTTATAGTAAATATTCTAACGGTAATACTCGAGAATAGGCTATAAATATCCAGTTTATGCTAAAAACTTCTCGAAAAATTTTAATTTTTAGCAAGAAATATGTTTTTCTTTTTAAATTCGAGTATAAAACGAAAAATACTTTTCGATTAAAGTTTTCTAAACAAAGGAAAAAAAAGAACAAAAGAGGCGATAATTCAATTTTTCTGAATTTTAAAAACACTTGTTAAAAATTCGTTGTGTCGTACAAGACGCGTAAAAATAAGCAATAATCTTTTTAAAGGAGTATTTTTCGGGAAGTAAATGGAATTATCAAGACGGTAATAAGAATTCTTTCCAGAAAATAATATTGTGTAGGTGACAAAGCTTCGTTCTGCTAACAGCCTACAGATAATCTACTCCTAAATCCACTGTCCTTAATCATTTGTCAATTCAGCGACAAACAGACGCCTGGCTAATTGCCAGTTGCACATGTCATATCTGGATCTGTTCGAGTAAGGTAATCTATATTGATAACTTTTCTTATTCTTTGCTTTGTATATTTCTTTTTTTTCTCCCTCGCCGGCGAGAGAATCCAGATCGAATTTTCTCACCTTCTTAAATTATCTCTGATAAATAAATATTTCCGTAATGAAGCGAAATGGCTAAAATCAATTAATTCTGCAAGAGTATCGACTGATTACTGAAATCTCTTATTAATTTTATATTAAAGAAATATAAATTATAAACATTTTTATTTAGCTTAATAAAAATTTTTAATAATTTATACTGTCCAATTAAGTGTACAAATTAGTTATGTGTAACTGCACTCGTAATATGATTAAAGAGAAACATGAAAATTAACTTAATCAAGATTTTAGATATATATATCAGAAACAAATAAAGATTCTATACAGAATTTTGTGTTTTATTATTTAGCCTACATTAAATCAAACATAAATATTTTTAAACAAAATTTTTAGTAATTTTTTTAATATTGCTTAAGTTAAGCAATAATTTTATATTAAAGAAAATTTCGTTATAATTAAAGTGTCTGTTATATTGTGTTGAAGAAAAATAATTTTTTTTTATATTGGGATGTTTAATTAAAGAAAACGTGATCAGCCAAATTTATATTACGACTTTTTTCGGATGAGTAAGAAAGTTACAAGTGGCAAATGTCAGCGCGACATTTCACTACCCAATCAATTTTTAAACTTCGATCGACAATTTTTCGTAGCTGTACAGTGATTTTTAGATAAATTATATTATTTTTTAACAACTTAACTTCAGTTTACACAAGTCACTGCTTTAAAAAAAAAAAAGAAACTGCTATTTTCTTCAATATAAACATATTCATTTAAGTATTCTAAAATACGTAAATTTATCGAAATTTTTATTTTAAGCAAAGTAAAACTTGAATTTTTATCGAAAATTTATTGGTAGCTAATATTATTAACTCTCAAACTGCAAAAATTTGAATATATATATATATTTAGTTTTATTTGTTCGCAATAAAATTGGACGGAAATGCGAAATTTAATGAAAAATGAAATACAGACAAATTTATTTTGATTTATTTGCAGCCTATGCAGATTTTTAAGTCGCGATTTTCCTCACATTTCTACATCATGGCGAATACAGATATATATATATATATATATATATATTTTTTTTTTTTTTTTTTTTTTTTTTATCGATGCGGTTACTGTATGTCGGTGCGTTGCCTTAGGTTTTATTTATTCGATGTTCGTCTAACTCTAACCGTTTCTGTTGTTAATTCGCTACGTGATTGATCCAATTTAATCAATCGAAGTAAAAAATAAAAAATATTCCAAGTCATTTCAGAGTGATCTAGTTCGGCTGGCAACACTCTACATTTATTTTTCAAACAGTAAGCATAACGTGATACTGTATATAGTAGTTTTATTGATTATACAGTTAAGAAATGCTTGCAAAAATATATATATATATATTTTTTCGGTTAACAGAACAAAGCAGGTTGTTGTTAGCAGAAATTAAACATATATTATTTTTATATACTTCATATGAAAGTAAAAATCGATAGAACAATGTTAAGAGAACTTAATTATGATATAGGTTTGTTATTATCGAGAGACATCAGTTCGTTCGTACGAAAAGCAATAACGTTAAAACAATATGCAATAAAAATATTCCTAGCTTAAGCATGATAAACAGAGATGAGAGGAATCAAAATATAAAGAAAGACTGTAGTTAGATGGCCTATACCAACAACAATTCACTCTTTTATTGAACCTAAAGGTCAATTTAGAATTCTAGATAGGTTTTCCTTACAAGAAATCTCTCGAGTCGTTTCTTCGACAACAAATATACTACTTTATTTGTCTGGCATGGAATAAGAATCTTATACCTTATGCAAAGATTTCTCTTAAAAAAAACTAAATTTTGATTATGGAAACCAGTCCGTCTTTCGAAAATAATAGGATGGTATAACAACTGATAGGCGTGAGCGATGTGGATTTGTGTAAAAATAAACTTGATAAACCTATAATAAAGCATAGATCAATCAGTAATTGCTTTTAATCGATTAGACACTTTCACTTTATTGTTTTTTTTTTCTTCGTTTTATTTTGTAGAAAATGGACAAAGATGTTCTTCCCCAATCGATTAATCTACCACCATTTTTGTTTTCGGATGTGTTCTGATAAAGTAATTTGCGGCTAAAAATTATATAAAGTATTTAAAACATTTCTGAAATATTCGAATTTATCTGACATTTTCGTGATGCTTTTTCCTCCTTTTTAACTCCCCTGTCAAGAAAATATGTTCAACGAATAACAATTATAATATATGAGAGAAAGAGACGATAAAAATAGAACAAAAATATTAAATAATTTCCGTTTCTCAATAATCACCGATGAAAATCTTCTCTGTATTTCGTTTTGCTTGTTATGTACAGTATTTAAAAATAATTATAGAATGTTTACGAGAGATTTGGGATTATCCCTTTTTAATAAAACTCTAATTACCTGATCAAAACGAAAAATAAAAAAAAAAATGACTCTTATCTTTGTTTAAAGATCAAAAGGGCAGACAATTGTTTAGAATGATAATTAATCATGCTTTACCTAAAATAAAAATTTCGAAAATGTTAGCGAGAAACTTTATACCGGATTATTATTATATATTTATCTAACAAACTTTATTTTGAAACCGCTAAAAATCTACAAGTATCGAAACCACCATTTCTTAGCGACAATTATCGATTTTAATAATTGTTATTTATTTAAGAATAAACTGACAACTTAAATGTTTTTCTTGCGTGATGTTAGCTCATTAGAGCAAATTACAGATTTGTAAACTAGTTAAAAGTTCTATTTTATGGGTTTTATTGTAAATTTTTAAGCTAAAAAAAATTTGTTTTCGAGTCGGTTGTATTGATATTAGACATGGCTATTGTAAGCATTCAATGGAAATATAAAACTTTCGAAAACTCTAGAACTTTCTACCGATAAACAAATTTCTAGAATATTTTTATCTGAAATATTTTTTTTTCCTTACATGTCCACTATATAATTAAGCTTTATCCTTCATTGTTATTCCTTTTTTTTAATGTAATATTATATAGATACCTATAATACTTTTCGTTGTCGCATCGGTTATTGTCGCCAGATTCCTGAATTCAGAAAAAAAAAGAAAGAAACTTAAGAGTCAAATAAGAAAAATCGAAAAGTATTGCTGTCACTTCCAAAAAATGCAAATTCTTTTGAAACTTGGGCAGAATAAGAAAAAATAGAAAAACGCTTTTTCTATAGCCAATAAAATAGCTACCAAGTTTCTCTTCTTCTCGAAATTACAAACTCGTTCCATCTTGGTTCCAAATCATGGAAAAAAAAATCTATCGAACTGATAAAAATATTTTAATTCTTCGAAATAAATTCCATTTTTAGAAGAAACGATTCGAAATTAATTGCATTTTTCTTGATTAAACATAACTATAATATAATAATAATTGATGTTCAATGTTAGTTCTTATAAAAAGAAGAGCAAAAGAAAGAATGAAGCATTCTTGCAAAAGAAATTCAAAAACTCAAAAAATATTTATCAAAAACAATCTATGATATATAAAAATAAAATGTTGCATGTTTATTTAAAGGACAAACTAAACAAATTACTGTAAAAGATTGTGTTAAACAGGGAAAAGAAACAAGTGTTTCCATTCTCTTCAAAGCAAGCAGAAGGAAATTTATTTTAGTTCAGTATTCAGTAAACAAACATATAATCTGCGTTAGCTTTCACAGAATATTTACAAAATATATCCTTGTTTATACGACCAATAACTTCTATTCTGGTTCGTATACTCTGAACAAATTCAATCGAATGCTTTAGAGTGTAATATTTCTCCGATTACTGTCAGATCGAGAAAGTATATAAATCTGACGAAACAAATGTTGTGCCATATGGCAACCGAAAGCACTGAACGTCTTTAAAAGGCAGCTCCAAGCAGACAGACAATCTTATCTTCCATAGGAATTATATAGGAGAAAAAAAGGTAGAAATTGGACAATGATTAATAGTATCCGACTCTTGCCAAAATTTAAATTTATGAATAATAAGAGTTGAGTTAACTTTACCAATAATTCATTTAGTCGAAAGTGCGAGTAAAAATTCCACGACAGACTTAATGAAACGTGAAAATGTAATTAAAATTAACCTAGTCATTTTATGGTATCTTGCACACTTTAAACTGATACCTAAAAAGGGGAAGAAATAGCCGAAATATTGGTGACTGTAAACGAAAACGTTTTCCGAGTGAAAGAAACAGATGGTCAGGTCTATAGAATAATGGAACGACCATAAATCTATTTTTTTTTCTTCCTTTCTCACTTTGCTGCATTTCCGTTTCATCTACTTCTCATGTCGGAGCAAGTCGAGCGTGTGGGAATGAAAACTTCCTTGATCATTAGAGGATTTCTTTTTATGTTACTTTGTTATCTTTTCTTTCTTAATTTGTGTCATGCGGTTGACGTTCAAAATTTCATTGTTTCATTGTTAGATATCTTTATATATATATATATAAGTGTAAATAACGTCCACCATAGAAATGCCTGCTACTGACAGCCAAAATTACGAACTCCGCCCAATGCTACAAAGCGAGTTATCGTTAAATTACCACTCCGCTCGAAAAACTCCACTCGGAACAAAATGGTAGTTAAAACTCTGTATTGATTATTAAGAATTTTAAAAAAATTCTCGAAGGTTTCTAGGGTTTTTTCGACGGTGCCATTACGTGTAGAAACCTGATGTGGGAATTTGAACGAAGTAGAAATATAAACCTAAAGTAAATTTAGGAAACTTGGGTCAATAAGGGCTTTCTGCCTACCAAACACTAGACAGTTGTCAATATTGCGATTCTTTGCTTCTAACCAATGGGCTTCAAATTCTTCTTTCACACAGTATGCAGACCCAAGTTTTAGTTAAATGCATTTCCTTATTTGTTTAACGATAACCGAGACTGTTTTGTCGCCAATATTCAAAATCTGGAAAGATAGTATATCATCAAATAATAAATACAATACCTTACAAGTTTTTCTTAAACTCTCAAATAATAAAGATTGATTTATCATCGGAGCTGTCAACAATAGAAGAATAACCTATAGTTAACTATGTGAAGAAAACTTCTCGATACTCGGGCAAAAAATATAAAGAAAATAATGATGCAATCTTTCTGAAATTTGGAGATACAATTTTTATATCTTCTTAAATATCTCTTACGAAATATGAAAGATAATTAACAGTTAAAAATAAATTGGAAATTTGAAAATAAAGTTGTACTCATTTAAACGCTTGACTTTCTTCTAACGAAATGTGTGGTAAAATTTTGTATAGCCAATTAGAAAAGAAAATTCATTTCGCTTGAGCGACAACTGTTCTAATTGACCTCTTAAAAGATTAAATAAATCTTGATTAAGAGGATTTAAGCACTGCTTTTACTTTAAGAGTCCTTTCAATAAACAGAAAGATGCATTAAAACCATTAACTTCTTCATCATTGGCGGTTCTTATAATCCGGTTATTACATTAATTAAGAGCAAAAGAGTAATGTAGGAAAACCCGAAAAAGAATTTGAAGCTTCCAGACACATCAAAAAAGCCAAACTTTAATTAATTTATTTTTGATCGAATGAAGCTTTTAGATGAATACATTTCTGTCAACACAGTTAATATTTCGCTAATAATAAATAAAATCGTCTAACTAACGAATGGTGTTAGCTTAAAACTCAAAATTTAAATTAGTTTTTTAATTATAAACAAAAATTTTTCACTACGCGCCATAACTCGATTATACAAAATGCATTAAATATTAATGTATAAATCTACTCGCATAAAAAAAAAAAATGGTGATGAAATACATGAATTCGGGATGTTTTCTGTTACTTAATGTCAAATTATCCATTTTTGCATAAAACATCTCGACAATTATTACGTGACTGTATACAATTTAAAAGAAGTTAATAAATTTAATTAAGCATTATAATAATAATTACTTTTCTAATCAACATCGTGTCTTATCTGAAACTTTGAATAATTATATGTGGACAGAAACAATAAAGTAGACGTGTATTATATCCTCCAGCCATTATTATTGAAGATCTAACAAAAATCAAGGATTTATTCATATTATATTATGTTAAACATCTTTTTTCCCTCGCTCTGAGGCGACTTTGTTTGGCTTTTCAATTAAACATAATTAAGGAAAACAACCGGCCGAAAATTAAAGAAAGGAAAATTTAGATTAGGTATATGAAAATAACTCTTATTCAAATTAAATTATTAGCTACTTGCTGTGTGAAATGAATGGTTTTAAAATATTAATAGTTCTCCAATTTAAGATTAAATTATGTGTGTATTAATCTTCTTTGTGCGGAAAAAGGAACCAGATTTCTAGAAATATAAACGATCGAAATAATTTTGTTTATGCTATTAAGTGGATCATTTGCTATAAATAGGAAATTTTCGCTCGAAATTTATAGTCTTCATTAATTCTAAACTTAATTTTATATTCTTAAAAATCGATGAATTTATCTGGAGTATTATTTCCTCGAGTTTAAACTGAAAGATTGTTTCTAGTGGTGATGATATTTATTACAAAAAAAAGGAACGATATCTATCTCGATTTTCTCAAAATTTAACATCTGAAAGTGAATTTCGAGCCGATAATATTTAAATAAAATGATTTAAAGAGAATCGAGATAAGGTGATTTTACCGTCATTTTGCTATTGACGATTCAATTCTTCAAACATTTATTTTTTTTACGAAAGTATAATAAAATGATACGATATTTTAAAAAATAGCTTCTGTAGATGTGCATAATTTTATTACTCTAAAGGCAGAAAGTATCATCTGACATTCTGTTTTAATATTTTGTTTAAAGATATTTATTTGCCGCAATAAACATTTTTGATATTTAAAATCTAATGATTATAATTTTTAATATGTTGAATTAAAACAAAGAAATGTCGATTTTTAAGTGTTTTAAGTGAAAAAAAAACATGCTCTTTTGCAATTAATACAAGAAGATTCTTAATGTATTAATTTATATTTTAAAATATATTTACCGTAAAATATCTTCACTATAACAGAATGCGATTTTTTAATGGAAATGTAATATTTCTCTTGTTGGAACAAGCCAACAAATAAAACATAAGTGACAGATATTGCCATTTTATGCTACCATAAATAAAAATATTCGTTTATAAAACAGCAATAGCGCATTAAAAATTAAAAAAAAAAAAAAAGGCCGGAAACCAAAAATAGCCGAAATTAGTTTACGTTTAAGGAGTTTTGAATGAAAATGATAATTTCTGTATAACTTTTCTTTCATTACCATTTCTAATTATTTATCTCAATGCATTCATTTCTTCTCTAGGGATACGTTTAATTATCGAGTCACGCAAAATCATTTCAATTGATAATTACAACAGCATCTATAATATTTATAGAATCTGGAATTATAAACAAGAGTTCTGAAAGAATCCGATGGTTTGCTTTCCGAATATGTTCGTTATTTTGGAATGATTAAAATATGGCATCAATTTGAAGAGGGTTGGACTGTCTGATAGTCGAACTGCGAGTCTTCTATATCAGACTGGGATGACTGGAAGATGATATGGACCCAGGAGACTTGAGTTCATATCACTTTCCATTAGAACAGCAGTTTCCAAACTTCATGTAGTAGATCTTCTTTCTGAGAAAGAAATTCATTGCGCTACTTTTTATATAATATAATCTAAGCAAATATTTATTAGAATATCATTTTACAGAACCTAAGATAGTGTGCATTTATGAAAAAATTGATATCACTATTGCTCATACCCCTAAGGGAAACTCCAAATATTTTGGAAAGCTCGGCATTAGAACGAACTTGAAAAAGTTTTTACGTCTACCATTTTAAATGAATGAAACTATAGAGATTAAATATTTAACATCGGATTCATCTTTAATGGCAGAATGTGGCTACGGAATTTCGTGAAAATCTACTAAAAAATTCAAAAGTTATTTGTAGAGGACACATAGATATACGCACTTTAAGATGACCGACACTATGAATTTTTATAACTTTCCTTTCGAACTGTAAGCTAAAAAATATGATGTTTAATATAAAATTGTAAATCTATAAAATTTCCACAAAGCTTTATAATATATTTTTAGAATATTTATATTATCCAATATTTTATTAGACAGGTTCTTAAATCTCTCGAAATAATCAGAAGACTCACTTACCAAACACTCATCTACACCTTCAATTACTAACATTTTCCTAATGACTGATTTAATGACCACATTTTGCGACGGTATGGAGCCATTTTCTTTTAAATGTACACGATTTCTAGGTAAGAATGTTTTCTCTACGTTCTTGTCACAGGAATTTAATGTTTCTTTTCCCTTTCTTTATCATTATTGTTATTTCGTTCGCTTTTGTTTTGCGTGTCTTATTCTGCACTCAATAGTTTCATCACACATAAAAGTGCCAATTAAGATTTTTAAATACAAAATCTTAATTGGCACTTTTGTAAAAAAAAAAAAAAAGTAAAATATATATTTTTTTCTTCTTTTCAGAAATTTCTGAAAGATTTAAAATTTAGATATTAACTTAATTAGGTGTCTGTATTTCATCGTTAATCTGTTATGTTTTCCCCCCACTCTTTTCACTTGAAATTTCAAATGACCCTAATTTTGTTTTTATCATAAGTTTTTTAACGAAACTAATTTCTAGAGAGTTTTGATAAATTTCTAATATTTATAAAGATTCTTAATAATTTAACAACTTTTATATAGCGGCATATTTCTAAAATGATAACTCGCGCAATGATAACGCGTTTTATGCAACAAACTTTTAATATATTAATTTATTTTTTTTGTTAAAAATTTTTAAAATTGTAAACTCTAATGATTTCAATATGCAAATAAATTATTTTCAGTATTTAATAAAAATTTCCCCTCTCTAATTTTTACAATCGCACCATCTTCGTCTTTACAGGTTTTAACAGCCGGTGTGAATTCTTTGTGTTGACTAACATAAAAGATTGTTTTGTAAAGA
>WUQG02000449.1:0-12382 GCA_011317285.2 Androctonus mauritanicus | reverse complement strand
GACTTCCCACCCTTGCGGAAGGTTCAGCCAGATTGTGGAGGGTGGAGATTGATAGACCGGACCCGGACCACATGATAAATATTTTCAAGGGATGGGACCAGAGACTCGAAATCAGGGTCCTCCAGAGTGGAAAGCCGAAGCGTTTCCACGCGGCCAATCCGGCCGAAGCTTATTTGCATTTAAGGGCGACTTCTTTGTTTATTTTTTCACATTATCAGAAACTATTTATCAATATGGTTATTAAAAATGATGTTTTAGTTACAAGAACCCAACATTCCCAATATTATATATATACTTACAGTGGCAATCAGAGAGGGAGGCAAAAGGGGCAGCTGTCCTCTTGCCTCCCTCTCTGATTGCCACTGTAAGTATAGACCTTCAAATTTTGACAAACATTGAAGTTCTAACAGTACAAAAGGTACAGATACAGTATATTTTTGTACTGTTAAAACTTCAATGTTTGTCAAAATTTGAAGATCTATCAATGTTTTCACTTTTCTTTTGTATATTTGTCAATTTTGTCTTTTTTTTTTTTTTTTTTTGAAGGGCCTCACAAATATAAATTGCCCCAGGCCTCGCATTTTCTCTGAAAGTCCCTGTATAGCTATGAATGTTTCAAGTTATGGAATAGAGAATTTCTGCATATAAAACATCATAGACTTCATAAATCAAACAGCGCCTTTGCTCTTAGAGCTTTTAAGGCTCTTTTACACCAAACGCAAGCATTAACATTTGCGCGCGCTTTCGTCATAGTCTCGCCCTTTTGCGCTAATCATGGACAGACACATGGTGCAAAAGGAGTGGAGCTATGACGAAAGAGCACGAAAAAGTTTAATTAAAGCTTGCGCTTGGGATAAAAGAGCCTTTACTAATAACAGATATAATATAAAAGTTTAGCGCAATGTTTTATTGTTTTTTTTTTAAATATATAATGCATGTGAGTTGTTTTTTGGCTTTTAGGGGATGGTCTGCCTGGCTAAAAATATTTTTTTAGTTTAATAGACTTGAGAGAGAGAGAAGTGTATGACACTCGGCCTTGAATGTTTGATAAAGATTGTCATTACAACAGGATTATTCACTAATTTTGTTTTTATCTGAAGATTTATTTAGTGTTTTGCGTATTGTACGAGTATAAAAAAATTCGAGATTTTCTATCGATCATAAAAAATTTTCCTAAAATACGATATCGTATAAGTAATGAATTATAAATCGAAGTTGCGTGTGACATGTGCACATGTTGTTTCTAATCGAGTGAATTACGGCTCCTTTTTTTTCCTGTTATTTCTTAATTATAGAATAGAGCATTAAGGTCAACGACTTACTGGTTAGTAAAATTATCGCGATTCCACAGTAAATTTATACTTTTCGCGCATAAATTAATTTATAGCATCCTAACGAATTTAGAAAACTCTGCAAAATATCAAATTCGATAACATTTTGGCATATAGATTCGAGATATTTGTAAAATGCTTGTTTTTATACAGTCAAATTAAACTCCATATTTTGCCTATTTTGGATTATGACGATAATTACCATCCTAGAAATAAATTAGTTGATATTTATAAAACGGATTTCTGCTATGAGAAATATTTATTTTGCAATTACGATGCGATTTTATAAGTTCGTTCGATCGGGATACAACTAATAAAAGAATGGAAAAAAAATAAATTAAAAAGTAAAAGAATCTATGAATTGAGTAAATTATCATTTGTTTTCATTTCTCTAAGTAAACATGTATCGCTCGAGCGACGCGATAATAGAATTTATTCGCGTCGCGAAAGAGCTAGGATAACACGCGTTAAACAATATCTTATCATGATAAAATGTAAATATAATTCTATAGTGTTTATTCTTCGCAAATTTAGTAATTTCTACGTGATATTTTAGTGTGAAAACGAAACTATCTTGATCTAATAAATGATAAAAGTAGTTAAATTTTCAGAATGAACAATAACTGAAAATACTTGTATCTCAAGAAGTTAATTCTAAAGAATTAACTTCTTGAGATACAAGAAGTTAATTTTTTCTTCTTGTATCTCAAGAAGTTAATTTCTCTCTTTAAAGGCAATGATTAAGGTATGATTCTACTTTGACTACCTCGCGTTTTCGCAATTGACTCTAGTGCGACGCGTCTATGAATAATATGTCGCGTCATAGCGCGCTTTAATGCTTGTAGTAATTTTCGTTCTTCGATAAAATAGATGTTAATATGCGTGCGAATGATATTAACATCTACTTCATCACATTATCATATAATGCATATTAAAAGATGATATGATCATAAAATATTATTTAATATCTGCGCGCAGGGCCGCCTCCAAAACGCGAGGCAGTCGAAGTAAAATCTTACCATGGTTTAAGAAACTTGACTAAATACATTACTGTAGTTGCCACAGGCAGGTATAACTCCGAAGCAACAAATTACTTTCGAAGCTGTTCTAACGAGATCTACAAATCCGATAACACCTGCTTAGGAAATTAGATTAAAAAAAAAAAAAAAACGTGAAGAGTGGCTTTCACTGCGATCGGTTAGTGCTCTTGTAACAAATTAAAATCTCATTAAAAAAACGGCTGTCGGAATTTACGGTAAGTCTTGCTACAAGTCATGATTTTAATTAATTAAATTTGACCACGATGTTATCCGTAAAAATTCCCTGATCATTTTTAATTTAATAGTGGAATGTTGGCACTCTTTGTTTTTACAATAATTCAAGGAAGTCGAATAATATTAATATATATAAAAGAAAAGAAAAAAAGAAAGAAATTATTACTCGAAGGGAAATACAACATCTGGAAAAAATCGATTGTACACTTTCCTTTCCGAGTTCGTAACTTTTCTAATAATAGAGTAAAGGTTTTAACGTTGTAAGGTAACTTTTAATAAGCTAGAAACTGCAAATGCTTTTGTAATGTAATCAAAAAAATATATACATGTGTATGAATTTACACAATAGATTATAAAATATTAAAGTTATCCGTATGAATAAAGTAAATTACACGAAACAGATCGAACGTATTTCTGTAATTAACAATAAAAATACGTTATAATTTTCCGTTTCTGACCTTGATTAATTAAAAACGCAAACGAAACTGATTTCAGAGTAAGTGTTTTTGAAATTGACGAAAAATGAAATGAACAAATATATAAATTTTCATCAGTTTCTGATATCGACTTAAATCATGTACGTGAAATTGATTTTAATGTTCCTGAAATTAACAAATTTCCTATCAGTTTCTGAAATTGAATAAATTTTCTTAAGTAAAATTGATTTTTTTTTAAAAAAACTGTTTTTTTGAAATTGATGAAAAATGAAATGAACAAAAATAAATTTTCATCAGTTTCTGATATCCACTTAAATTATGTACGTTATGTACACGAAATTGATTTTTATTTATAGTGTTTCTGAAATTAACGAAAAATGTGGTTTCTTATTAATTTCTGATATTGATTAAATTTTCTTAATTAAAATTGATTTTTTTTTAAAAAAAGTGTTTTTTGAAATTGATGAAAAAATGAAATGAACGAAAATAAATTTTCATCAGTTTCTGATATCGACTTAAATTATATACGCGAAATTGATTTTAGTGTTCCTGAAATTAACAAAAAATGTGATTTCCTATCAATTTCTGACATTGATTAAATTTCCTTAATTAAAATTAACTTTTTTTTAAAAAAGTGTTTTTTGAAATTGATGAAAAAATGAAATGAACGAAAATAAATTTTCATCAGTTTCTGATATATCTACTTAATTAATTTATGTATATGAAACTGATTTTAGTGTTCCTGAAATTGACAAATTTCTTATCAATTTCTGAAATTGATGAAATTTTCCATAATTATTAAGTAAAATTGACTTTTTTAAAAAAAAAAAAATGTTTCTGAAATTGATGAAAAGTGTTCACGAAACAATTTTTTTTAAAAAAAAATTAAGATTTAATAATCGATTAAAAAAAAACATTTTCTCATTAAGAGGGATTTAATTTAATAATTTTCCCATTAAAAAATCTACAACAAAAGTAAATATTTGAAGTTTGTTACAGTAGTAACTGGTAACTTATAGGGAAATTTTATGGAAAACAATGCTAAATAAAAAGTGAATTATTATCCCTATAGAGGGAGTTATACAACTGCCAGTCACGAACGAAGGTGTTACCGGGAAGCGGTTCCAATCACGTGTTTCCGAGCAACGTTAAGCGGAAAACTCAGCATGAGGGAAACCCAAAGATAGCGAAACAAAAATGAAATATGTTACTGTGTCCGATTCTTAAGAGAAGATGTATCGTGTGGCCGACATCCCGTCCATCACTGTTGATTCGGAAATGGATAAACAGAGTCCAATCGTTTTTAGGAAAAAACTGAGAGCCATGGAAGTTGTTTCTAGTGTTGTTACTGTCGTGAGAACTTTTGGTTTGTTTCCGTCATGTTTAAGAGAAGTCGATAAAAAAGACCACGAAACAGAAGATGAGCCGGATGTCAAGTGTCACCGTGTCGTTCACATATTCCTTTTCGTCTACTCTATGTTTACTTCTTGCTTATGTTTGGTCTTTGCCATATCTGGTTTATTTTACATCTTGCTAGCTAAGGTAAATTTATCGTTTTTCATTAAAATTCTGTTTTAATTGATTAAATTTAAATCGATAACACTGTCTAAACAGTTAAACGTATAAAAACGCACAGAGGCTAACGCCCGCATATAAAATCTGCTATTGTGAACACCAAGGTCGCAACCTTTTTTTTTTATCCGTAAAAATTAACACCTGTCTAAAGTTCTTTTCTTCCATTTTTACAATGGAAAAATCATTCCAGCTACAGCATTTTTCGTAAAATTACCGAATATGGTATCAATCTCAAGTTTATGCAAATTTAGTAACAGCTTCCTAAAAATTATAACTAACCAGTAAGCATAATTTTTTTTGAATATGATTTGAACTATAACCTCAACTCGTATAACCGCTTTTGAGCTTTGCGATGAAAGGTCAAAAGGTATGTATTTCGAAAATATCCTTGGCCTAGTTATCGCTAAAAAATTGATTGTTTACGGGATTGAATTGATTTCCATACAGGTGAGAAAAGGTCAAAAAGTTAAGATTTTTTTTTTTAAATTTTAAACAAATAGATGATTAAAATGTAACTAAGTTATAATATTTATCGTTATACAGATCAAAATTCGTAAAATTTTCTGTTCTTCATAGTTTATTATGCAATTGTGTAAAATACTGCATAAGTGGAAAACCAGAGTCGTTCGAAAATGCAGTAATTCCCCGAAAATTTCAGCATTACCTCATATAAAAATTTTTTTCTAACAGTTGGGTATTAATAATATAAAAGATTAAATTTAATTACATTGAAAAGGAAAAATTCCTTAGAAAAAAAAATAAAAATTTATTTTCTCTTTAAAAAGTCGAGTTAGAAACTGTTAACATTGATGCGTGTGTAAATAATGCATTTTCTATAAAAGCGCAATAAAGTTTGCTGCTCGCATTACTGTATAGAAAATACAGACAAACTGCAAAAATCGTTGATGGTAATGGCAATTCCTAGAAATGTTAGTGAATTTAATGGTTTACTCAAGAGAAAACGGGAAGTGTTTTTGGTAGAATGTCACATATTAGCGTTTTAAAATAATTAGCCTTGGAAATCCTAACCTATAATTCCAAGAGAGAAAAACCATTTCCTTCCATTAATTAATTAATTAATTAATTTTTAATGTTTGAAAGGTTTTTAATTAAAAAGTAAAAATTTGAAGGAAAATGCAAGGACGTTGACCTCAGATTTAAAGATGAAAGATCTTTCACTTTTAGACATGCAAAATTACGCTTCATTCTATGATATTCAGTCATCGACTTGATCATATTTTACCTGTATGATAAATAATACGTCAATCAAGAGCAGATGCTGGTATTACTTTTCTCGAACAGGAAGTAAAAATGAGATATTGTGAAAAGAAAAAAAAAATCCAATGGCTGAATTTTTATTGTGAACGTATGCATAAGGTAAAGGTGATTAATCTTTTCACCTGTAAAGATAAAACGCGTTAAAGTTCCTTCACGACATTCAAATTTTTGTCTTACGCGTTCACATATTTTATTCGCACTAAAACACTAAATTTTCGTTATAAAAACAATTAAAGCGAGTCATAAATATGTTTAATGTAATTATTTTTTTAATTAATATCATATTTTTAAAACTTTTTTTTTACAGGAAAATCCGTCCGCCTATAACTTCACACTATTCGATATCATACTGTTATGGCAAGCATCATTTCTGTCTCTTCACTGCCTGTTTATCGGCAACAGACTTAAAATCTATCTCAACAGCCTTGACGCCTACTTCCTGAGTTATCAAAACGTAAATTTAAGCAAGGTAGAATTGACTGCAACGGTCATAGCATTTGCCAACCAGCAAACAAGAAACTTTCGTACCTATGCCCAAAATACGGAATCGGAAAACGTCCATTCGAGTAGAGATAGTGTATATAAGTCCAGTAAGAAACTGTGCACGGCACTGTCTGTAACGTCTTGTATCGTTGTTTTCTGCGTCATCGTTCAGAATATATGGTCAGAAATGGAAGATAAAGACTTCACTTCCCCGTCGGTAATCGTCACTCGTTATATTTCGCTTAAAAATTCTTCTAAGACGTGGCAGACATTTTTTGGTACCATAGTCAGTTGTCTTTCTCTGTTATACAACGTTTTGCCCCAAACTCTCTTCGTGGGTTGTGCCATACCACTGATGGGATTTGTTCAGAATTTTAACGAGAAGGCCGAGTTTTCTGCTCAGAACAGTCTCGACACTGACAGAGTGAGTGAGGTTCATTATAAGTTGCGGTATTTGGTGAGGTTGCTAGATGATTGTTTCTCCAGTATTATCTTCACTACTATTTTAGGTAAGTAATTATTCATTTGTTAATTACACTTTTATGAAAAATTCTTAGCAATTTTTTTTAGCATTCAAGAGTTATGTTCCTCACCAATGAAGCCCTGTAGGTAAGGGGGTCAATAGCTTCGTTGGTGAGGAAATATGCTTGTGAGGGGAATATGCCCACTGCCCGACCCCGCGTGTCGTAAAAGGTGATTAAAGGGGTCACCTCGCGTTGGTGGTTCCAAGGTTCGTCACTGAGGGCTCGCTTGTGGGCTCCTATACGGAATCGGGACTGCTTCTGCGATGCCCACATCCGTCACTGGGGGGCCTGGATGAAACCCTACACGGATCTAAACCGCCCGAATAGCTTGCTCACCTCGTCTTCGGGGGACAAGCTTTCGCATAACCCCCACAGGGAAGGGCAATATAAAAAAAATGAAGCTATAGATTTAAACTTTCATTCCCAAGTGGTATAATAAATTTTAAGAATAGTCTATAATTCCTTTTCCATCATTTTTGGAGGTTTATTTTATGTATTGATCGGAATATAAGTGATATTTAATTTTGATATAGTACAGAACCTCTAATCCGGCAAGCTTTCGTTTGAAGCTTGCCGGATTCATACAGTAAAAAAGCAATAAAATTATTAAATTATGAAAAATAATTAATACACAACAACCAAATATTTATCAACGTAATCTCATTTAAACTTTAGCCAAAAAATTAAAAAAAAATACGGATTATTGGTCTTTCCGGATTATGGGATTCCGGATATTAGAGCACCTAATCATTTATCAACATATATAATAAAGGAATGTGTGTTGAGTCCATGTTTCTGCGCATGTGCGAACCGGACCGGAACTCCTGAGATTAGAAATGCTGCCATTACCATTTTATTTCGCTTCGAATCTTTAATCGCGTCTTTTAGAAAACTAAATCATTTTGTTTTTAAATTATCATAGTTTAATTCCTATTTATGTTTGTACTCTTATTTTTGTTATATGACTTCAATTTCTGGTTTTTTCGATCGAAAAATGTTAGCTGTTCCTGGGACCGAGGTTTAGTTTGCATTCGGTGCACCGAGACTACATAAACATTGCATTCATGGTTGCATTTAAATAATATTTCATTTATTTCAGAAATTATAATTATTTTTATTTTAAGATAGTAATTGTGGATAGCAATAATTATAATTATTATCTACTTTGCCCACCAGGGACCAAAGTAGTCTTAAGTCTGTATGAGCCAGTGCACATGCTTTCTTTATCATATTTTTATTTTTATTATGAATGACAAGTTATGGTTGCATACAAGCGTTCAACAGCAAAATCTCAAATTTGACAGATAAGAAAAAACTTTATTTTTTGATATATTTGGGCATTTAGTGGCCAATGGCTAACTAGTATTACAATAATACAGTAAATGTCAACTAATTCAACTTTTATAACTAATGAAAATATATCAAAACATTAAAAATCAAAGTATTTACTTATAAAAAAAGCACTTTTGGACATATTTATCTTCAGTTTCATTCTATTAGAATTATCTTTTTATTCAAAACAATGATCTTAATTTTTGAATTAACCTGTTGAGATTCGTTGACATATATACATGCCATGGAAGTGGAATAAAAAACAATAAAAAATAGTTAAAAAAATTCAATCCTGATTTACTTAGTGCAGCTATTGGAATTGTTTTTTTACATTTATTGAGTAAGAATGTGTGTCTCTGACGATGGGTTTTAAATTTTTCAATTGTTGAAAGTTGTTTTTAAATTATGTTTTAAAGATAGAAAATATAAATGGATTGTATTAATAGAATTTGGATTATTTTTCATTGAATCTTATCAGTTTTGCTTTCTATTCTATTATATTTTATTAATCTTATTTGGTTTTGGAATGAGATAAATTTATTTTTGAAATTTCAAGTAAAATATGAAATTTTAATAAGACGATCTCTAAAATTTGTAAAATTGAAAAAATGTTGCCAATAATACAAAAATTTTGATCAATTCTCTTAAAATAAAAAATATTGTTATTTATTTGTTCATTTATTGTTTTATTTTTATGAATAATTAAGTAAAATATGAGAAAATCCTAATGTAAACAACTCCAGGCTATAAGAAGGGTTCTGGCACTTTTATTGTTTTATGGCAGTCAGTTGTTTCAGGGAAAATTGAAGCCAAGTTTACTTTATTACACTGCATGTAGTATTGGCTGTAGTGTGTCAACAAAACATCTGCAGGACACTTAAAGTAAGGTAGAAAATGTTATAGCTGTTTATGTGCAAGAGTGGACAGTTTTCATATATGTTGTGTTTTTGGATATAAATTCAAAAATTTATAAAAAATTAAAATAAAAATTATTGAAATGAAGGAAAAATATATTAATAAATATATTTTATTTAAAATATGACAATATTTTAAAAAATTTATGTTACTTTTTGACTAATTATATGACATAATTAATTAAAATTTGCATAACATTTTGTTTTTTGTTGATAATTTTAAAAATTATTATCTGATTTTCTTCATTCATAGCTTATTTCATTCATAAGGCTTGCTGCTATTAAGAAATAACAAACATTTCATTGTATGGCTAAGATTTCCTACAAAAAAACATCATATTTTCTCTGATCTGATATAATGAATGAAAAATTGTAAAAGAAATAAAATTGAAAAAAAATTTGTACATCATTAGAATGAGAATAAAAAACGTAATGAATTATAAAAATTTCTAAAAATTTTGATGAAAATTAAGCAGGATTTCACAATATTAATTTTTTTGCATATTAATTAGATTTATTTCGAAATACCTTGCAGAAGTCAACAGATTAAAGCTCATCTACTTATTTGTCAATAGTAATGAATAAAATTTTTTTAACATTAATATGACATAAATAATTTCATATGTTATGAAAAGTCATATTCCAAAAATGAATATTACTTTTTGTTATCACAAAATAGTAAAATTTATTTTAATGATTGACTGGTTGATTAGTTATTCCTTCTTTCAAGCAGAAATCTATATTATTATTTAAAATAAGCATTGGTAGGAGACACACTAATAAATATATTTACATATTATCAGATAAGCTACATTAAAAGCATTTGATAGTTCTAGCTTTACTTCAAAGCTTGTCTGAAATTCAATTATTCTATTGTGGAACTGGTTAAAGGATATAACTTGTTTAGATGCTAATGCACAAGGTGATTGATTATAATAAGATTGCTAATAGATTGCCCAAGAAGGATGCTTCTTATCCCTTTACTGCATCTCAGCCTACCTAGGTGTCCTATTTGATGTATTTGGGAAGGTTTTTAAGAGATTAGTTGGTTAATGGATTCATCATATTGGAAGCCCATTTCTGGATTAAAACAACCAAAGACAATTATTCTAAGTCCTTCTTCACAGAAGTCTAGAGAGATTCATACAAAAAATAAAAATCAAGTAAAGATTATTATAAGGAAATGTCATCTTAAAAGTTATCTTTACCTTATTGGGATTGTTAACAGTCCCAATTGTAGATGAAGACAATGAGATGAAATTTCTCTTCACAGTTTGTATGAATGTGTGGCTCTATTCATGGTTCAGCTATGATCTTCTAAGATATCATTTTCTTGCAGTTTTTTATGATCTCACTTGGACATACACAAAAGATGGTATTTCTTGTGTGTGTGTGTATGTGTCTACTCAGTGCAAATATTTTTTAATGCCTCCTATGCTCTTCTTTCTGTAATATTTATTTTGTAATAAAGTTGTAGTCTTTGAATAATTATTGAATCTAAGGACCAATAAAAATTCTCTTCTTTTATCTTAATTTCACTTAGTTTTTGAAAATTTTGCTTTCTTTATTCATTGCCTTCACAGATATATATTAAACTGTGCTTGTTATGTATGATTTAGCAAATAGATTTTTAACTTAGTCACTAAAGCAGGATGTTTCATATTCTTCTGATCTGAAGTATATGACATATCTTGCTTTAGTGATGGTGTTTCTGAACTGGTTGGCAACTTTTTATTCTATAGTGGCAGTCTGTCTTGCTGTCCCATTTACAAAAAAAGCAATAGAATTTAGATAACTGCCTTGCACATCACTCAGTATTACTACAACTTTTAGGTCTTCACATATATTCCACCAGTGTTCTTTATAGCACATTTTTGAACTGAGAGTGACATAAACATTTTATTCACATATTTGAGTTTGTGAACATACTCCCAATGAAATTCTCTTAAAATTATGTCAGGATGGAAATTGATACTAACAATGTAATTTATTTACCAGGTTGTAAATGATGATAGCAATTGTTTAGATACACTCTCTATTTTCTATATATACTGTACTTATCAAGAGATGTTTTTATATTTGCTTTCTTCTTTTCATCATAAATCAATCTAAAGCAAGCAATAGCATTGTGAACAATTAATGAATCTTTGTGTTTGAATCCTGGATTTCAAAACCTAAAGTGCTTATTCAGTCATTTCAAAATAATTAACCAATTTCTTAGTCATGAATATTTTTTTGGCTTAGTTTTCTTTTCCTCCTACAATACTCGATTCTCCTTTTTGTGTTTCTAATTCCATTAGATCCTCATTGGTTAATTCTTTTGTAATGATATTCCAAACACTGATCCAAAATTCATGAAAATGTTATTCTTCCAGATTCGTTTCTAGTTCTCTTCTTATTTCTATAGTTTGTTAATCATTGAATCTGACTTCTCAAATATAACTGTATATTTATTTAATTATTTATATACTAATTAGCCATTGGTCATTACATGCCCAAATACATCAAAAAAGAAACTTTTTTCTTATCTGTCAAATTTGAGATTTTGTTGTTAAATCTTTGTATGCAACTATAGCTTGTCATCCGTAATAGAAATGAAAATATGATAAAGAAAGCATGTGCATTGGCTTTTACAGACTTAAGATTATTTTGGACCAATGAATCAAAGTAAGTAATAATTATAATTATTATTTTAAAATGAAAGTAATTATAATTTCTGAAATAAATGAAATATTAATAAAATGCAACATTTATGTAGCCTTGATATGCTGATTACAAACTGAATCCTTGAGCTCAGGAACAGCCAATAATTTTTGATTGAAAAAGCCAGAAATTGAAGTCAAATATAAAAAGAAATATACAAACATAAATAGGAAATAAACTATGATAATTTAAAACAAAATTTATAATGAGATTGGGATTTAATTTTCTAAAAAACACAAAGATTTGAAGTAAGAGAAAATAGTAATGGCAGCAATTCTGGTCCTGGGAGTGTGCACATGTGCAGAAACATGGACTTCACATGCTTATTCCTTTATTATATATGATTATTATTATATTGGAGTACAACAGTGTGTGCACGGAATAACTCCGGATCAAAGTGCTATGTTGGACAAGAGTCAAGACATAGCTACTTGTGATGTATAGTTGTGTGTTAAACTGTCTGTGTCAGTGCTGAGAAACTTTCTTACTATGTTGCATGTATTGAGTAGTGATGCCTTTTGTAGTGTTATG
>WUQG02000438.1:0-12382 GCA_011317285.2 Androctonus mauritanicus | reverse complement strand
GAAGTCGGCCCCCGCATTTTGAATGGGCTATATCTCGAAAACTATTTGGTACAAAAAGCTGATATTCGAGAACAATCCTCAGAATGGCGAGTACAAACCTTTGACACAAAAATTTCCCCGGTACAAAAAATGCGGGGGCCAACTTCACGGAACCCTTAGTTTCCCTCTCACTATGGACGTATCGGCCCGGCTTTACAGATATGGGCATAATGACAGCCGGTAAGCCCTCTCACCACGTCAAGGTGGGTGCCCTCGAGAGGGTAGGAATCGACAGGTGAGGCCCCAGCAACAGATCTCGGATCCACCATGCAAGGTGACCCCTTTACGAGTCTTTTACTCCATGCGCGGTCAGACAGTGGGCATATTCTAACTCAGTGGTCCTCAAAAATTTTGGAGTCGAAGCGCATTTAAACTCTTATAAATAATTGTAGGCGCACTATATACAAATTTCTGAGAAATATTATCACGTGACCAACAAAGTGAACGTCAAAATGATATGTATATCAATCATCTCCAATGAATGACATTTTCCATCTTTTCCTCGAAACAATAGCTGGCATCATCCGCGTTCAGAAATAATTCACTCGAGATTGTCGAAGTATGAATTGTTGACGAATAAAATCGAAAAAGGCAACTCTAAATCAATGTAGAATGCGTTCATTGATTTGCAAATAGAAATGTTTTTACAGATCGTTTATTTTCGTTGGAGGAAAATCAAACCGTCATCATTCCTGTAATGAAATAGTAAATAAATGTAATGAAAAGGTCTATATTTATATTTATATCTGGGCACATATTTCTTTGAAATGCCATAGGGCTCATCTGTAAATCTTCTATGGCGCACCAGTGCCCCTAGCCCACACTTTGAGAACCACTTTTCTAATTCCTTACCCAGACGGCTGGTAGGCCAAGTGATAACGCTGTCGGCGTGCCATGCAGGAGGACCCGGGTTTATCCTCCGGGTGTCCCGGGTCTGATAGCTCTTGAAAAGTTTTTCGGGGTGCTGGGCCCAGTCCAGGGATTCCCGTCCTTCACCATACAGACCCCCTCCACGGGTATGATTGCATCCCGTGGTTGGAACTGGCCCAGCCCCTTAGTAGTCTCCTAGATTGGAAAGGGGCGTAAAATATGAAAAAGACTCCTTACCTATAGAGGTTCCGCATCACTTCGCGTTAATCACTTTTTTTGAAAACGTTAATCGTGACTTCATCTATTGAGATACACATCAATATCTGTTTAATGTATTCTTAATCGAACTTTCGCCTGAACATACTCTTCTTTATTTTCTTTGTTTCGCTTTAACCATGGAACTGTTAATTGAAGGGTATTGTTAATCTCAGTTGATAACGATGTTTAATCGTAACTGTAAATCACAACTTAATATCCAAAGGAATGAAAAGATGGCGTCAGCTTCCACGTAAGTCAATGAAGGAAATGCTTGAGGAGAAGGAATAGAAATCTCAATGAATAAAAAATGTGGCATTCAAATAAAAAACTGTCTTTACTTCTTTAAAACAAATGTATAGGCCTCTAATTAAATGGCTTAGCTATATAATGCAGTACCATTCAGTTAGCAGCGGATATTTCGATGAAAACTACTAACGTGTAACAACAATAATCAAAATAGTGGAACAGAAAGCGGAAATGGCACATCCTCTGGCAGTTATTCTTCTTCTTCTTCTTCCAATTCCCTCCTCTGGGGGTTTTGGTAATTGCTATTTTCCTTCCGAGTGTGACCCATTGGTACGAAAAATGATTCGAAGCGGGCTGCGGCGGACCGTTAATTTTGGGAATCTTGGGCTTATACTATTTGGAGGCCTAACGAATTAACCCAAATTTAACCTAAAATGTCAAACGGTGAGATCGATGCTAAGCTGACACATTTTAGAGGAGCTAGAATCGCACTTCCATTCTGATTTTTATTAGATCAGATTATTTTATCAGATTATTTGCATAATTTACAAATGGCAAAGCCTATTTTGACTTTATCGACTACCGATAGAGTCGTATTTAATATTTATTGTCATTTAATACATTGATATTTGCTATTTTATTCAAATCCAATAGTGTTGGAAAGCAACCATTTAAATTTTATCTAGATAGGAAAAAAATTGGTATAATTTACTTTTTCTTAAATTTTTAATTTAAATTGTTTTTATTTTTTTTAACTCCAAGGGAGCTGTTTCATTGAACGGGACCCTGGGCTGCAACAAGCAAAGAGCATGCCTAAATCCGACTCTGGAAGCGAGCTTTTCCCCGTACGATCCGATGTATGTATGTGGAACCATCACAGACTCTAGTGAAGGATTTGGGCACTGCGATAAGTCCCAATTCCGTATAGCGAACCGCGAATGAGACTCTCTAATATTACGACACTTTAATAGTTTCATTCTCGCTGTATATCATCAAATGAATGAAGCAGTATAGAAATGATCATCTCCAGATTTTAAATAACTGAACATGAGTTTTGTTGATATATCATTTAAAATTAATTTATAGTGCAAATCATTGATAATTACTTGATCTATTTATTCAACAATGTCATAAAATTTCCAAAAATACTTCCAGATATATTAAGAGAGAATTTCAAATGTTTTATTGTCTTCCATTTTTATATCAAGGCCATAGAGGAATGATGCTATAATGATAAAAAAAACTTTTAATGTTGCTGAAACCCGGAAATACCGATCAAAAGAAATTTTTCATCGTTTAGAAATATAGTATTTTGATTAACTTAAGAATAATTTTGTGCCTTTAAACTAATTATATTTGTGTGTTTATTTAATTTTAACAGATCGACGGGATTCAGATATCCATAACGACGAACTCGAAAGGAAAAATTGAGTATAAGAGCAAACAGGGCTGAATAAGAGAATTTTTTCGTCAACAGATGACCCTAGTTTCCATTCAGTAAGAATACAAACTGACGGAGCTAAACAAGCCATTCCACATGCTGCTCACCCCTGCGGAAAGATCAACCGGATTTTGGAAGACGGGGATAGACGTGCCGGGCCCGCACCAAATCATATTTTCAAGGTGTAGGACACGAGATTGGAACCCGGATCCTCCAGAGGGTAATAAGATTTTACCCACAGAACGACACAGACTACATTACGTAACAATTCCTTTATTAGGGAGTGAAAGTTTACATTGGTAACAGTACTTTCGCCAGTCAGTGAGAGTTTGTGTATATGCGAGAAATCTCCGCACAAATCGATTGTGTGGTTACAAATAAATTTTCGCGAATAACGAGAATCGAATGTTGTTCTTTATGTTAATTTTTCGATATTTATTACTGAAGTTGCTGCAAAATTTTTCACACTAGAAGTTAACTCAAGTTTTATTGTACTGTTCTGAAAAGCGAAATTCCACGTATATCAACTTAGATCTGTTTTTTACACAGAATTTCCGTCATTGGTAGAAAAAGCATTAAAATATAGTAATACGTTCTTAAATAATTCTCAACGTATTTGTAATTCGATATATAAAATTACAAAGAAACAGTATCGAAAGCACCTGAAACCAATGTTTATTAAGATTTTCAAAAAAATTTTATATATAACATAACATATCATAAAACAAAAGAAATCTTTTAAACTTTTTACATTAAATCTAATAAAACTTATAATGAAAAATGTCTAATATTTAAATTATTGTGATTCCATTTAATGCACATTCAATAGGTGATAGTTCAAGGTACTCTTGTGTGCAAAACTTCTACTGCAAATATCACACTTGAAAGGCTTCTCTCCTGTATGAATCCGAAGATGACTTATTAAAGTGGCTCTTCGAGTGAAACATTGTTGGCAAATATCACATTCATAATGCTTCTCATCCGAATGTATCAACAGATGATTTTGTAAAATATCTTCTCTGTTGAATTTTCTATGGCAAATGCTGCATTCAAAAGGTTTCTCTCCACTGTGAATTCTTAAATGTCTGTTTAAGTTATCTTTTCTACTGAAATTTTTCTTGCAAATTTTACATAAGACACATTCACTTTTAACTTTGATTTTAACTGAAAATAAAAAAAAAAAGAATTTATTAGAAAGAAACTAAATCAAAAATTTAAGCATTTCACCAATTTTTTACATACAGAAAATATAGCAATAGAACTAAAATTACAATAACGTTACAAAACATTAGTTTAATCTTTTATCAGTTCTGATACTATATTTTTAAATGCTATCACAAAGTAAAACCATTTCTTTAATCAGAGTTTAAAATTGTTTTTTTTTTAAATGCTTGACAAATAACGAATACAAAAGAATTAAAATGGCTTGATTTTCATCTTCAGCACATTGGTTAATTTATTTTTAACATGAATTTTCAATGAAACCGCTAACTTCTTCCGTACTTCTCTTCATAATTGGTCTTATAATCAAAATTATCACGTAAAATGCATTTTATGGATAACAAAATGAATTTCTAGAAGTTTTCCGATTCTTCTATATTATATCCTGACCGTTACTTGCTTGGAATTTTCCCATGCGTAATAAGTTTTTTCATTTTCCTGAAAGAAGTAAAACATATATAAATCAGGTGGACATTAGCAAACGATTGAATATAAATATATTTTTAATTTTCTTATGAGGAATATCTATAGAGAAGTTCCCCTTGTCATTATAATTTATACGCCATGTTTTGTACCATTCTTAGAGAAAATATAAAGAAATAAATGAAGGGTTAATGGGAAATTTATAAATTTTGGCACCAGTTGAATGAAGGATGAAATGCGAATACTGGATCGTACGAGAAAGAATTCAAACGTTTTTATCAAGAAATGGTGTAGTAAGATAAGGGAGGCCTCAAGTTGTCCCAAATGATATATTTGGATGGTTGTCGCTTAAAAATATTATATGTCTATATTTGTTGATAATTGAAAAAGAACTGGAACAACTTCGACCATCTGATTTGATCTTCCATCATCACAGTAGATATAATTCAACCAAAATCTAGAGAGAAGTGAATGTTTAGCCTGTTAAGTTTTTCAAATTTGAAAACAATTAAATTCATTTTGGTACAACTGAATATTTCAATTAGACAAAATAAAAACATGAAATTAGTTTAAAACATGGTGCTCTCTACAATTTTTTTATTTTAAATATTTTCAATCAGATTTTATCTAATACCCGCAGTTTGTTTTTATTGTTCTATTATTCTAACAGGCAAAACATGTTGGAAGATAGATGGAAGTGATAATTCTCTACAAATATTTCTAAGCATGCAATATCATAAACATTTCATTGCAATTTTTTTAATAAAATTTAACTTTTAAACTAATTCGATAAACTTTTTCTAAAACTTATCTGCAATAATTCCATATTCTCTCTCATTTGTAGAATTAACTTGATGTTTCCTTTCTAGAATTAACAAATATTAAATATTTAAAATTTTCTTCAAACTAATGAGAAAAACTGAGCTTTAATTGACGATAATTTGCATAAGAGAAATACGAATATGGCCAAATATTCTGGTAAGAATTATGATTACAGCAAAATTTCGTTAATTCCAATTACTACGGACTAAAATAATGCAATTTGGATTGGTTTTCAAACAAACACTATCTATTAAATGAGCAAATCATTGTATTTTTAAATTTATGATTCACGATAATTCATTTCATCAACACTTGTGGTATAATTATAAAAATATTTTTTCAGAATTTTTTAAACATTTCTCAGAAAATGTTCCAGTGCTATCCAAGACGTGTTTCTAAACAATCATTTCTCCAAGAATTCGACATACATTAGCTATTGTGTTCATGTTTTTTTCATAATTTCATAACTTGGCTTTTATGTCTACCAACTGATAAAAGTTACAAGAGTAATACTAACCTTACCATCAATGGTGAAAACTGGGAATTAATCTAGAGTTATCAGTTACATTGGGAAGTGATTAAATTAAACATAAACAGATCTACTTACTTTATCAAATTTCTACGTTTTAATATGACGAACAGATCAATACCTAACTATAGTTACTGTGATGATCGGTGACATTTCTAACGAGCGTCAACGGTTTTTTCCCATTTCATCAATGACGCCATTCTCTTCTACACAACATTCAATAAATCAAATTTTAAACCACCCAATCAGATATTTTGGAGAAAATGATCGTTTTAATATTTAAATATTTTCATCGATTAGACCATCACTTACGTATCATCAACTAAATATTTTTCAGTTATTACTTCTCTTTTAACGCTGGCCTAAAATAAACCAAAAATTTATTTCACCTACCACTTAAAAATATTTGGCAAAAACCGAACGCCCTCTGGAGACACATCTAAATGTATGTGTCAAAATACAAATATTCAAAAGTTCTCACTAGATTTGTATTTTAAATAAAAGATATTTTATCAAAACTAAGATAACAATTTGTTGCAATAAATAAAATTTACATATCATGGTGATACGTAAAAAGGTGATACATATCATGTATGTAAAATTTACATATCATCGATAAAAGTGCTACATATCATGGATAAAGGTGATCATGAGTAAAGGTGAGACGAGGTAAATTTACATATCATGGATAAAGGTTTTTTTTACAACTCTATGTCAAGTTACTTACGTAATAATAAATGAGATTGTTGACAAGGGTATAAAATCAGATGATATTCTATTAGATTCCAAATGTTAACATTTATTAATTATAAATCCACTTATACATGGCTTCATCCAGGCAATGCAATTATTATGATCGGGTACTAAATTTTGAGAATTATAAACAAACTAGTATTAATCACTTTGGCTTTGGTGAGGATCAGTTTTAGGAAGAGATAAATGGACTTTTATCCTTAAAAGTTGTTTAAATGATACATTATAATATTTAAAGGACTTTAATTGTTATTTCAAAAAAGTTGATATCATTCAGTTTAATTCGAATTATAAGCAACGACTTTTCTTCTGACCAGAGGTGGAGAGACGTCTTTCTATAAAATTTTTAACACATTTCACGATTATTTTAAATGAATATTGTTTTTTAAATTTATAAGAATTGTTTAAAATAGATGGAATTTCGCCATATTGTGACCAATTATTTAAAAACGAATATTTTCTAATTATGTAGCTGAAAAATACTCAGACCATATTGTAACAGCTTAGTTAGTATCTAGTTAAAAATATAAGACGAAATTTATTTAAATTTTTATTTTATAATCCGGAACGATATTTATGCATATCTTAATATAGCACTAAAAAATTATTGATGTATATATTATACGCGAAGTGCGTACTTTAATATCCATTGTTACCAGAGCACAATTTACCAATGTTCACTCGTACCATGCATCATTTACTAGTTTTTCTTCACATAATAAGAAAATTTTTGCTCATATCAATTTTACTTTCGTACAACAGATAGCTCTGCTTTACTTTGGCCACATCGTTTCCAACATATGAAAAGTTTCAGAAAGTTAACCTGTTTCTTGTTTTTAAAACATAAACAATTACTTTTTACTTATCATTATACACTATTTCAACAATGGTTTAATATGCATAATATTTATGGATTATGTATTGTCTCAAAGTATCGATCAGAACTGAAAAGTTACAAATTGATAATTCGAGAGAACTCTGCATGCATATAGATCAGAAGTAACACGTATTATTTCTTTAATCTGATAAACAGAAATATTTATTTTGTTCTTTATACGATAATACTATAATTAATAACATAAAAATTTAGAAATGAAATATGTATGATTCATAAAAATTTGAATTAAATTCTTCAGTTAGCCATGTCACCAAAGAAATAAATTCAAATCTAGTGGTGTTGATGTGATTAGTCAAGAATATTATCAAAATTTTGGAAATCTATTTGAACTTTTATCAAATATTTAGATTTGTATATAATTTTCAAATGAAATTTTAAATAACTTTTGTATAAAGCTGATAATTTCCGGAATACTGTATACTAATTAATTTTTAACCTTGCTATATAGTGACAACAGTTTTTCTTACAAGTTAGAGAAACCTGTCGTGAATTAAATTACATTTAAATTGGTAGTTACGTGTATTTAGGAAAAATTTGCTTAAAAAATAAGTTCTCACGCTCTATTAAAAGAAAGGTTCAAAAATCTGTAAAACTCGAAGCTTACATATAATTGCGATTTTCTTAATGAAATGGAAATTTACCATTCAAAACGAAGTGCGGTGTTAAATTATTTTATCAAGCAACTTCAGAAAAAACGCAAGAAGAAACCATTCAAAACTGAGTTCTGGATGTATAAGGATATATATAACAATGGGAGTTACAATATTTAACAATAGAAAAATTAATAAAATTAAATTGCAAAGTACTTTTTCTAATTATGCTCAAAATAAACTCGAAGACATCCTAAGAGAGGGAATCCGTGCTTTAATACGGAATAGTCAAGTTAAGTTCTCTTATATCAATAAAGCAACTGTTGCAGCTGTTAGCTAATGAAAACATTCAATTTTATAAAAAATTAAAAAAGAAATTATTCTCCATAAATTTAGATGAATTCCTTTAAATAGAAGAATGTCTATAAAAAAGTTTCAAGAATAATACAGTATTTTAAAACTAAAATGAATTTTTTATCAAAAGATTTAGAATAAAACGACTTTAGAAAAAACACTCTCCAACAATTTTGTTGTATAAATGATTTTACGCTTTAAACTATAATGCATTGCATATTACCATAATTAATAGATTTTAGTTAAATATATTCATTTTTTTCATTTATTAATAATATAAGAATGCAGTTCATAGGTGCTTTTGAACAATTAGTAATATATATTTTCCTATTATTTATTTTATTACTGTAAAGTTGAATTGGCTGTTATACAGACAATTAAAAGACTTCTTTCTTTATATGTGAAAAAAATAGAAAAAAGAGACAAAAGCTTTCATAACTTTCGAATCTCAGAAAACATCTTTCTAAATGATGCAATATTAAAAATTTTAGATCAAAATGCTTTCATCCATCAACAATATAACAAACCAGTAGGCTATTGTATTTATTGCTAATCAGTTATGAATAGAAGTTAGTATTAAAAATTCTCATGATTTCTGGAAGAAGTAAATATAATAAAAGCTATATTTGAAATTTAAAGTAGTAATCATTTGATTAAAATGATTGACAGACAAAAATTTCTTAATTATGCATAAATTAAGTTAAATAAATAGTGAATGATCGCATTAATACTTCATATGTATTTCTCCAAATGTTTTAATTACCTTACCAATAGTAAATTTGTGCAAAATATATTATTACTATAAAGTTTTGCCAACCGTCTTTTCTACCTCTTTCCCTATAGCAGCTGTATGTAAACTAGTTCCCTGAACAGGAAGCGCAGAAATATAAATGAGGTATAGATGTTCGTGAGTTGTTTTGTCCGTTTATATCCCAATGCCAGGCTTTCAGTCATGAAGAGTACTGCCAAAGTAGTTCCGATTCTATAGGATCCCACTAGTAATTCACAATGATGGAGCTCGGCAGCTACCATCTCGAGGTGACTCTATTAGTCTCTCTTTTGACAGGCTAGATTAAATAGTGGATATATTGTTTACAATATAATCACAAAGGATTCTTCTTCGCTGGTTATTTATAGGGTATAGTTTGATAAACATCCATACACAGTTTGATATTCATTCAGACTTTTATACTTTGTATCTAAAGAGGTCGAACGCTTCGCTCAAGTTAGATGTTGTTTCAGATGTTTGGTCTGATTCAATCGAGATTAGAGCAGAAATCCATCTCTCCACACTAGGCACCAGTGTCGTCTCCCCATTCAAAGGAATAACAGTTAACTCGAAAACCGAAGTCTTTTAGCCCCTTTAAGAGCCTTTTACACCATAAACGATGGCTATATTCTAGCTCCATCGCCCTAAGACACTTGCATAATCCTTTCCTGCACTAGTTATGAATATAATTGATTCGACGAAGAAATGTCACACAACAGAAACAACACTTTTAAAAATATTCCGTTCCCATTTCTTATAGTAGAATATAAGCGACATTGGATATGAAGGAATTAATACGCATTTTATGTTAATGAATTTAAATTAATAAACATATTATTTATATAAATTGGTACATCATTTTACTTTACTCGAATTTTAAAAAATTAGCGAGTTTTAAATGTCAATTTTAAGAGAAGGAGAAAGATTTCCTCCTTTTAGTACTGACTCGTAGAAAAGTTACATATACAAACATAAAGTGGTAGATACATGTATTTGCCATTTTATGTATTCATGACATTTAATACACTTCAATAAGGGATTGATATCAAATTCATTTAATATTAATTAATCATTTTATAATCATCACAAAAGTCATAAGTTATTCATTTATTTAGTAAAATATTTTTCTATCAGTAACATGTCAATTTGACGACTTTTAAATTGTCCACATAACTGTAGTTACTTGTCATTCACCACATTTTACACATAAATTATATGGTGACACCGTCATTTAGTGACAAGTAACTACTGTTACTTGTCTTTATTTTCTAATTACTTTCATCTTCCTTTCATTATCTGTCTTCTTCTTTCCTTTCTTATTATTTTTATCCTCATTCTGTCAACTTTCGTCACCATATAATTTATGTTTTAATTTTTTTAATGATATATATATTTTTAAATGTGCTCAATATCTTTAACGAACACTTTTTAATTATTTTTCAAATATGTTAAAATTAAAATATTTAAGTTTAGTAAGAGAAATGATTATAATTCTTAAACTGTAAACTTGAGAAGATATTTTTACTTGAAACAATTTTTATTAATGCTATAATTTATTATTTTTAAATTTTTCACCATATCCAGTCAGCCTATTACGAAGCCACTCAGCTTAAAACTTCTTTCATATACAAAGGCGATAACTTTCACTAACGTAAATTTTATAGCTAACTTATGTCTTCACATGAGCAGATGTTATTCAATGCATTTAATTTGTAGTTATAACTTAATCGCGCTTTCTCGCGTCTTCATATAACAACCAATAAATACGGCGCAACGGTGTTAATTAATTGGATGGGTGTTTTAGTAAAATCTTTCAATAATCTAAAGAACTTGCTATAAATTTTGACATAATTTCTTAATTTCCAAAACATTTATTAAAGATTTTAGAAAGTAATTAATAACTACATATTAGAAGTACGGTTCATTGTGTAAAATTGTTACTTGTCACATAGTACTGTATATTTATTATCTCTGTATTTAATTTGTTATTTAATATTTTGATGGTGTGAAAATTAGAAATTAAAAATTAATAATTGTGCGTATTTTTTATCTTTCTTGAGACAAAATTACAACTCCAATATTAAGCGAGACATTCAAGAGCTTCTCATAAATATTAAAACAACTATCTAAAATAACTGGCGTTCTTGTTTATAAATCACAAACTAAAAAATGATTGATGTTGAGACAATTTAAAATTTATTTCATAAATGATATATCGACATACGATATATCATATATATAATCATGCAATAAACAATGCTATAAAGGCATTAACTCCATATGAGAAATTAGTTTTTATGTATAAAATAGAAAAATAATATTTCCTTTTTTAAGATAAGCTTATCCGAAAATTCATGCACACGTATAGAAAATCATCATTACCTGTTTCGCACGTCTTTGCTTAATTTGCCCTAAAATTTAATTATTTTGCCCATGCGAAAAATGGGTGTGGGCCACCGATTTTTAATGCCAATGTGTGGAAATTATTTTATTTTTTATATATATTTTATATTATTATAATGCTCGGTTGAAATACATAGTTATGCCTCGAAAATGATGTTGCAGGAGAACAGAACTGGTAATAATATGGAAATTTTCTACACCCTATATATATTATATATTTATGCGTTAGGCCTATATTAAGTATTGTTTATTTATTAGATATGGAGAATCCCTTAATTATGTCACGTATTAGACGTAGAATAAGTTATAGATTTGAGACGGTAAATGAAGTAGGGGGAAGAGTTCTGTAAGTGATGACGACACTGTTAAAATGGTTAATGCTTACATCTTTATGATAAAATAATATTTTAGTTATAATATAAAATATTTATGAGTAATTGTTAGATTAATAACGGGAAAGATTCAAAATGCGTTTGAAATAATGCGATGTGGCTTATGGAACCTTCCGACATTGTCTACGCCACATCGAATATTAATATAAATGAAACTTTCATTTAAAATTGTAATTGTTAAAAAATTTGTATATATTACTGCTTTTCGAATGATTCTAAATAACATTATATAATATTGGACAAAGCTATGGATATAGGAGTTTACTTGATGATGAATAGGATAACTTGATAATAAAATGAGTTTTCCACATATAATTTCTTTGTGTGATAATATATAAACAAATTTCATTTGAGATATGTAATATGTCACCATG
>WUQG02000427.1:0-12382 GCA_011317285.2 Androctonus mauritanicus | reverse complement strand
CTTTCTTACTGCTAGCAGTGCTTGAGTGTTATTATATGACATAACCAGTACAGGAAGCAGTTTTTTGACTAAGTATGAAATATACTGAAAAGCTAAATTTAAATCATTGTTTCAATCTTGAAACCAAATTTGCAGGGAAAGATTGTATTTCAGGATTTGTTAGACAGAACCCATATGTAGCAGATGGGAAACAGCAATTGATTATGTGTGCGATCTTCATAAGTAATGAAGATGAAAGTAGTTATGACTGCTGTTACCCCACTACTTGATCAGTATTTTCCACCTTGGTTGTGATATTCCGATCAGTATCACTTTTCCAGTTTATGGTTTCTATACTTGTTACTATTTTATTTCCTAATATGATTATAGTGTATTTATTTTGTATTGTCTTAATATCACAAATATGGTTTTACATTCATATAAAACAAAATCTAAACCAGCTTATAGGACCTTAGAATAAAATTAATTTTATTCTAAGGTCCTATAAGTTGGTTTAGATTTTGTGTTATCTTAATTTGAGACCTAGTTGTCAATTTGGTACATTCATATAATAAAATTCCTTTGATTTATATCCATTTTCATTCCCTCTCCTTCCCCTAGTACTGCACTGTAAACTAATTTATGATGATGATTTAAAACAGATTTTGGATATCAAAATTTTTGCATAAATTCAAATTTGTTTAAATCAAAAATAACCCTGTCTTCAGATTGCAGTGAATAATGACAATTATCAAGGTCTGTGTTACAACAATAAAAATTATTGAATTCTATACTTGATCAATTGGTAATAATTAAAATTGCATCACTATGAAATTTGATATAAAATCAGCAAATAAAATATATTATTGATAATATACAAAATGCATTCTAGAAAAACTGATCTTTGTATTTCAGTTTTAATTAAGATTAGAATAAACAATTCAATAAATGTTTTTCTATATTGAATTTTGTCAATCAGTAAGTTGTTCAGAACAGAAATATGCGGATATCTGACAGGATAGACAGAGAGTTATGAATAAATACAATATATTTTATTTGAATTTAATTTGCATGTTTTATTCTAAGAACTAATAAGGGAACTCCTATATAATGCTTTCATTTGGGATTAATTTATATATAACATAAATAATTAAAATTATAAGCATATAAATACAATATGTTTATAAAGTCCTTGTACAGTTTTAAATTTTAAATTAGATAAAAATATTCTGTAAAATGTATCAGAAAGGCAATTTATTCAGTTTTCTATGAATCAAAAATTAATCTGTTTTTTTTTTTAGTATATTTTTTGAAAGAAAAGAAAGTTTATAAGATTGCCATAATGCCTGTGTTTCCATTAATAACTTTTGAAATAATTGGTATTATTTTTATGAAATTTGATAGTAATATTCTGCCATCAAGGGTCAACTCAATGTCTTATTTGCTTAATCTTACAGTATTGCATTTGTTTTGTATCAAAATTTTATTTTATATTCTTGACAATAAATAGCAAGAGATGACACTAACTAAGTATTGGCACTGCAGGGATGATATTTAATTTGATCTATTGTATTGTCAATAATATAAAATAATTTTAATCATTCAAAAAAAAGGATATGTTCAGAAAGTAGGTGATTTTAGTTTTTTCTAAACTCCTTATTTATTTATTCAGATAATCCATCCTAACTAAACTAAATGGTCTGAACAGAGAAACAACTTCTGTCAAAAACCATTTAGTTTAGTTAGGATCAAGATTTTAGTTTTAGGATTTAGATTCTAATTAGAATCATTCAGAAAGATAGTTCAACAAAGGAACTACCACTATTGAAGTTTTTGACTTATCGTTTTGAACCTAATAATTCTAAGTTTAATCATGCCAAAACTAGTATAAATTACTTTTCTCATGCATTTTACACAACCTTTTTATCTCATTTATAATCTGTTATTAAAATTTAAAAGTGCACAAGATCTTTATAGACATTTTGAATTAAAGTTTGAAGTCACAATATCAAAATTAAATATTCAATTGAAATTAAAAATATTTATATGTTAATTCAATTTGTTTATTTTTTATACCCTCTTTAAAAATATTTGAAAAAAAAGATAAATTAATTTCAAATAACTGCCAAAGAACATATCTTGTAATAAATATATGAAAGTCAAAGAAAAAAATGTTAAAAGAACATTTTTAAATTGCTGATCTGTATATGTATGTATTAAAAAAAAAAAATTCATATGGCAAAACATTCTTTTATATTCTTTATGCAAAAGTTTTTTATATATTCCTAATACAGTATATAAAAAATTATTTGTGAAACAGTTTAAGACATTGAAATTTATTTATCATCATAAAAATTATTTATGATAGAAAATAAACATCGTTGCTTTAAAATTTTCATAATTTTATCATCAAATTCTTTCTTCATGAGATTAGACATTAAGGATTTGTTTTCTCTATACAACTTGATTCCATCATTTTTTATTTTGTGAACAAACTTAATAACCATTAATTTATGTTATTATTAGCAGGGTATCTGGCTTTGCTCAGAAATTTCAAATACATAATACAATTTATGTGATATTTCTTATGACATCATGACATCAATGCTCTGACTAGAATAATTTATAATAAAATAATTGTAATAAAAATTTTTTTAATTAGTTTATATGAATTTAAAGATTAGGATCGATTAATGTGAATTAAACTATTGAATCATACAAGAAGAACCACTTTTGGTAGTGATCACTTTTAAGAGCCCACCACAGACTGGCCAGTACTCATAATGAGGTCAACTGGAAGGCTGAACAATTGGTTCAACCAATCAGGCCTGGATGTCATGAATTTACAGACTTTATGGTGAATAACTTGATAACATATTATAAAAAAGTACCATTTTATCATATAAGTCATTTATTATATCGTTTATTATTAACTTATAAGCATTTGGAATCCATTGGCTTTTTTATTTAATTTTAGAATGCTTTAACCAGTATATATACGATGATGACATCATTTAATCAATGTGATATCATTGTAATATTAACTATTGTTATATAATCATGATGTCATGCAACAATGGGATTTTTGATGATATCATACATTACTAAATCACTATGACATCATCTTTAATTGAACATCACTCTGAAATATTTAGACGAAAGCATTTTTATCATCATTCAAAATGCCCACTTACTAGGTGATCTTGACCCAAGGTATCACAACTATAAATACCAAATCTTACTTGTGCATATCTTGCAGATATGAACGACTCTCGTTGTTTTTATAAAAATTTCATTGAGATTTAAACCAAACTGATCCTCCATATATTTTGATGCCTAGCATTACAATTTCAGAAATATTTTATTATATTATGTAATACAAATGTCTGATGAATTATTTCTGTCAATATTATGCAATGATTATATTAATACTGAATATTAATAGATGCTATTAATTTTTAATTTTGTAGTTTTATTTATAAATGGAAACTCTTATTTTTGTGTAAATAAATATGAATAATATATATCAATCAAAATAAGCCAAGATTAGCAATGAGTAATTTAGAATTAAATTGTAATAATAATTAATTACATAAATTTGGACTAATGTTGCATCATTGTTTAATTTGATTATGGATTTTTCTAATTTGTTAGTCATGTTATGAAGGATGAGCATATCAAATTCTATGATGAATTCATTAAAATAATCAACTCTCATGAAGAAATGGCATTCATCTGCTAGATCTGGGGTGGCATACATATGATAGTAAAATTATCAAAGATATTTCTGTTGCCAGCAGTCATTGATCACTTTTGATAAACATTTAGGAATAATGCTTTTACTAGTGATATTTACATGAATGCCATAAACATACATTTTTTAAACTACTATTGTATAAAAGAAAAAAATATGTATATTTAGACCATAGAATAACCAATAATTCTCTGCATGTCCCTGCAGAATATGTTGCTAGCAAATATGCATTAGTATATAAACAAGCTCAAACTTTCAGAATGAATATACAGTATACTGTATATAGATTAGTTGGATTCACAATACTGTTCAAAATTTTGATATTGTTATTTTGATATATTTAATTTATGGAACCAGGACATCAATATTAATAACAATATCCTGGTTTCATAAATTTACATAATTTTTCTCAATAAATTTTGATGACAGTTAAGTGCAATATAATAAAGAAAAAACAAGTAATTCTTAAATTTATACTGAGTTTGTGGATGTATAGTACTTAAATTTATAATAACTTTTTTATAATAATATTGTAATTACAAATAATGTTTCATTGTCATATTCTTTGAATCTCAATGGGATTTGATTCATATCCTGAGATAAAAGTTGATATGGTTGGAAGTGAAAATGTTCTAAATTTATAGATTATCCATTACCAATATTTATTATCAAAATAACAAACATAAAACTATAAGAATCAAATTACAAGAATCAAAAATGCTGTTGGTATATCAAATCATTGAATAAGGACTTGTAAACATGTGAACTGTATTTTATTAACTATAAAATTTACTGATTATAACACCATCATAAATACAAGTGATTGTAAGTTGAAGACTACCATATATTCTTGTGTACATATGGTAGTCTTCAACTTCAATCACTTGTACTTAATGTGTGCTTAAGCCAACCCCTTCTGCTTCAGAGTTTGAAAATCAAAAAAAAATGTAAAACCCATGTATAATCTAATGTCCACAATTTTTAAACATTAGAATAATATGACATCCATTGATATAAAGCTATAACATTTTTTATAATTTAAAAAAATTTTCTAAATCAAGTTCACCGTTGGAATAAATAAAGTAACTTACAGCATTGAAATGTCACAATATGACATGAAGAAAAAGCTGGATGGAGAATAGGACACAACCATGTCATATTATGTGACATGTCCAATCATGTTTCTCTACAATATGATTTTATTGAAGTGTTTATTTGGCAGAAAATATAAGAGAAATATTAAAATTTTTTATCATTTCCAAATCTCAACAAAAATCTTTAACAAAGTTTAAGTGATAAAAATCAGAATCAAAGCATGCAATTGAAATATTGCTGTAATTTACAGGAATAGAAAGCCAACCAACACATATGATCATTGTAAATGTAAATTAGATGTCCAAAATCAGCTGCAAAATAATCATTACTATAATTTCTAAATGATCAAAACTATTTGAAAATTCATAAATTGTCAATCAGAAACATTGGAAATTGCTGTATAGTATTTCCATTTAATATTAATTGATGATATGAGCATTTGAACAGTTATATTTATTCATTAAAAAATTGATCTATATATTCCTGATCTTATTTATGAAGTACCCAGTAAAATAATATTTTTGAATTTAATCATAAACTAACAAGTTCTGCTGCTTCTAGGAATACAAGGAATCACGAGCACTTTAAGCAGCATATTATTAGATATATAGTACATACACTAATTATTATTAGTATATATACTATATATCTAATAATAAAATAGTATATTTTTCCTACTTAAAGTGCTTGTATGATTCCTTGTATTTTTGAATTTGTTTAAATATAAACATTCACATACATCCAATATTTTTAATAATATAACTGAGAACAGGAATTTTTAAAAATAAAAATGCTACATCTAGCTACAACAATAGGATGCACTACTAGTGCAAAGAAATCCCAATGTAACTATTTTATATATTTTCTATCATATTTGTGCAGAATGAAATATTTAAAAACTTACAAAAATATTAATTTATATGCAGTCATACATATTCACATATTCTTAATAAAAAAAAAAAAAACAAATTCAAAAGAATCAGTAAGATGATATCTTTGTTAGAAATAAATATAATGGCTCACATGGCTGGCATGAATGTATGACTGACATGCAGCATAACTAAGCTGTAAATCGTATGATTTCATATAAAATTTTCCAATTTTTGATTACCCTCTGTATAAGCCTTTTCTTCAAAAAAATTTTTTGAGAAAAATTTCTCAGCTAATATATCATATACAGGGTGTCCCACATAAAACCGGTACACCTCACGTACCGGTTAATCATCTCTAGTCAAATCATCTAGTCAAAATCACAGGCTCCATCAAGGAATGTAAAAAATGTTTCAAGCAAAGTATCCTGGTAGGAAACTCCTCACGACCAGCACTATTCAAGATGTGTACAAGAAAGTGTTACTTGAATCTCGGGCGTGAGGCGTACCGGTTTTATGTGGGACACCCTGTATAACAATATTAAAAACATTTATAATTTACATTCCTATAAAAGCTTTCTAACCTATGTAATATTTATATTCATAGCAATATTACATAAGTTAAATTTTATATAATTCGCATTTACCTACAATATATAAATTACTATCAAAATGTGCCTGGCATTGCTTGGGCATAGTTCAAAAACACATATATTAGGAAAAACTTAGTTTTAATTATTTGTATATTTATTCAACAGTTTCAGCCATTCAGTTGTTGTGTGACATTACAATGATATTACAATGGAGTGATGTTATTTGATGTCATTACTGTGTTGATGTGATGTCATCATTTTCAACCAACTGATTACAAATGTTATAATAAATGAATTATACAGCAAAATGATTTGTTTGAATTTGGGATGTCATTATGACATAACAAAAAGATGATGTCACTTAAGCACATCAATGATGTCATCATCACATAATATTGATAAATTATTTTGTAATTTACTAAAGTAAATAAATTCAGAAAGAACAAATAATATCTATCAGTTGTAATTCAATTAGTCTGATGATAACATATAATATTTCAATAAACATAAAGTTTGAAACAACAAATGAAATCAATGCATGAAACAATTTTCCAATAAAAAAAAAAATCTTCCTGGAGGCAATACAATGGAGATCAGTAGATATCTTATATAATATCATAGCATTACAAATTTCAATGTTCCTTCAAGTGAATCTTTTTCAAATCAAAAAATAGAAAGATATATAGACTCATAAATTTTGGAAATTATGAGGATTGTATTAAGCAACAACTGAACTATAAAAGAAATCAACATGAAATAATCAAAACCAAGTTTTTCCTAATATATTGGTATTTTCAAACTATATTCAGGCAATGCTGGGCATGAATTGCTAGTATAAAATATAGTTACCGGTATTTCAAAAAATTTAAACATTATTCTTGTCAGTTTTTTCTAATTTGAACTCAGCTTATGATTTGGGAAAGAAAGAAAATCATTACAGAATAAGTAAAATAATTTAAAATAAATAAAATATAAATATTGCATTTGTTTATTTGTTCAAAAATTCTTATTATAAATTTAAAATTCCAGTCTCTAACTGATAAAACAATATGTTTTATTTATTATTACATCGGTTAAATATTGCTATTTTTAATTTTGCAATATGAATTTTTTAAATTAATAAAAAGCATATTTTTTGCTTTGGATTACATTATAATAATTGTACTTCAGTTTGTTCAGAAATTTATTTATATATTGATCAAATTGTAAAAAATTCATTACTCTTTTGGTAAAAATCAATACATATAAATTTCCTCTATTATCTCATGATGTTTATTATTGTAATGCTATTATAAATCTAGCATTTTGATGTTTATATTTTATTGAAATTTCTGTTATTCTAATATAATATGATCCAATATAAAAAAATATTGATGACCATTTTTGACAACAATATATACATTACCAATTTTGATTCTAATTACAGTAGACACCTGGTTATCTAGGTTTGGATTATCCAAATTGAGGATACTGAATTTATTATGAAGATTATCACTGAGAAATGCTCTTTAGGGACATCCATTATTTAACATTTTCTACTCAAAATGCGAGATTAAGAGATGCTAATTTACAATCTGGAATTTATATAGATATTTTATCTTACATGTGCTATTTGAAAAATTTTTAAATGACCAGATACATTTCTTTGTTATATCATATATAATTGTCAATAAAAATTAGAATCAAATTAAAATTATAAATATATTGCAATAATTTTTTGATACAAATAAACTAATTTCTTGTTTCCTTTTTCAATAAATAATGGAATATTTGAATATATGTATGAATGCGATTTATTTATTTTTTAATATTAAATGTGTATTGTCTATAAATAAATTAATTTTTTGAGTATTTTGCAGATTATTCAGGGAATCAATTATACAGGGTAATTCATTTCCTGAATATCCTGGTTAATTGGGAATATACTGCATATTTTTATTAATTAACAAAAATAATTTGTAAATATTAATTATTATAACTTATAATTTCAATTCTTTAAAAATAAAGTAATTTATGGTAATTCATAATGATTTTTTATTAAAGGTAAAAAGACACAGCTCTATAAGCAAAGGATTTTACTATGGCAAAACGTTTTCGGACTACATAAAGTCCCTCATCAGTGCCAAAAAATTAATTTCGAACATAAGATAAATTGGAATAAGAACATTACAAGAATACATTCTAACAGATAAATACAAAATTTCTGTTAGAATGTATTCTTGTAATGTTCTTATTCCAATTTATCTTATGTTCGAAATTAATTTTTTGGCACTGATGAAGGACTTTATGTAGTCCGAAAACGTTTTGCCATAGTAAAATTCTTTGCTTATAGAGCTGTGTCTTTTTACCTTTTAATCCAGAAAGCAAAGTATATATTTTTATATTATCATCTGACACATCAAGTCAGTTTCTCCACTTTGATTTCAGATTTAATAATGCAGAGAATCCTGTTTCACAGAGAAGGGAAACAAAACATTTGTTGCCCTCATTTGTCCTTATCATTGCCAAACTTGGGTAAGCTGGGATTTGTTCACACCAAAACTACTTGTCATCCATCCCAGCCTTTTAAAATTAGTTTTCATTCTTGGGTCTTCTTGGATGTCAATGAAATTATCCTTTTCTGAGTTATCACTCATTCTCGACATATCAAACGAGAAAGAGTTTTGTATCCAAATGGATTCCATGTTAAGATCGTCAATATCTGAAAAGTAACTCTCAAAATTTGCACTTAGAGCTTTCTTGACGACTTGAAGTATTTTTGTATTTCTACAGGTAGTGTTTTATCATCTCCAATAAGGATTGTTGTTCAATGGAATCTCATAAACCCTGTTTTTCTCCTTATCATTTCTAATCAAACTAAATATAGTCAATATTTTTCTTAAAACTTTGGATGCAATTCGTTAGCTTATTGTTGTCTTTTTCTTTATACTTCTCTACCTATAAGGCTTGATCTATACTTGTAAAAATAGTAAATTCAGTTCAAGTCTTATCTTACTACACACTACTTTTCACCTTATCATAAATCTTAGAATGTTTTTGCTTTGTTTACTTTATAGAATAATTCCCAGTTCTTATGTAACAGGATTAGTTTGTAGTAGGAGTTGAGGAAGATGTCAAGTGCATTAAAAATGTTTCTGAAATAGCATTTGACTGCTAAAGGGCTTGCTTATTAATATTAAATAGTATGAATTTGAGCTTTCCTTTTTATTCTATTTTTTCCTATTTTATATTTATGGTATTTTCAAGATATTTAGTTAAGTAAATTAGTTGCATTCCAGATGCCAATAATTTCAGCCCTGCAAGAAAAACATGGCTTATCAAACATTCATGAATATATCATCTGATATATATTACCAATTCAGAGATCTCTATAAAATTTAAAAATAATCTTTTATTGATGATATGTCAAAGTTATAACAGTTTGTGTATAAAAATAAGAATTATTATTAATATAAAAGCTGATTACAGTATTAACATTTTATATAAAAAATAACTTTGTGTAAATGAGTATTGAGTTCAAGACGGTATCTTATGAATGATATAAGAATGAGATATTGCAAGTATGATTTTACCGAGTTTTCCAAATAACTAATTAAGTGTTTATTTGCTAATATTTCCAATGATTCATCAAGATAATTTGTGTCAGATAGGAAATAGAATAATGTAGCAGTTGTGTTTCTCAGTAAAGTATATCAATAAGAGACATTTTAACACTTATTTCATATATTTATTGACTAATAAGTTGATTTTAGAGAGAGTGAATTCCCACATAAATGTTGCCATGAATGTTACACATTACCCAAATGTTACATCGTCAATCAGGATTTATTCCATTGTCTCCCAACTCAAATGACCACAATATGGTTTAACATTACAAATATATTTACAACAGTAATATTGTAAGTTTTTCCTATTGAGTTGTTTTTGATTTATAAGTCTGTTGTTGTATTAATTATTTTATAAAAAACAAATCAAAATCTAATATTTTAATACAAAAAATAAAGCAGCTTAAAATGAACCCAAAATCCACTTTTAATTAATAAAAGTACTTTCAGTGTTACTTTAAATATTCTGCCATCTTTGTTTTCAAACCCTCAGTCAATGAATTTTTGATTTGACAAACACATTTGAATTACCTGTTTTACATTTGTAAAACAGAAATTAAGATGTAAAGATAAATCAATTAAAATTTTTTGATTTACAAATTTTCACTTAATAGTTCTTAAGGTCCTAAATAACCTTTTATAAACTGAGGAATGCCTATACTGTTCTGTACTGTTTTATAGCTGTTGCACTGATAATGGGCTGTGATGCCTGAAAATAATTTATATAATTAATTAAAAGTGGATTTTGGTTTCATTTTATGCTGTTTTATTATTTGTATTAATAAATTTATTTCTAAATTCTGATATTATTTAATTCAATTATTTAGTTTGTATTTTGTGAAATTATACTTCAAGTATTTGATTAACACTTTATATAAGTATTATTTATTAATTATTTTGAAACTAATACAATTTAATGAAGTTGGCATGGAATTCTGTAATTTGTTTTCTAATTTAAACTACCAGTACTTAACATTTCCAAATTAGAAAATTTTTGCTTACTGTCCTAATTTAGAAAATCTAGATTTGTAAAATTTCACTGATTAATAATTGTTCTGATATAATCTGGGAACTTTACAAGTAGTTCCTAATCATGAGCCCTTAGCATTTTAAGTTTTGCACCTGGCTTATGTATTTTATCATTTTTGTATAAAGTTACGTTCAAAAATCTTTTTATATTTGGTCTGGTTTAAAGACATAAATCCCAGGATATTTTCTTCCATATCTATCCATTGAATTCTCAATAGTTCTGATACCTATTCTAGCAGTGACAAGAATATGATGATGATCTTGCAACTGCTAAAATAGATATCAATGCTAGAATAGTATAAATGACTTAAATAACTTATTAAATATAGTTTAGGAAACCTTACTTAATCCTAAGAATAAGGATTTTTAATTTTTTAATGTATTTTGTATTATCTCCTATTTGGTTTCCTAAACTTGATCTATGATACGATTGATGCAGACTTGATTACTTACTAGTAAACCCATTGCAACTATGCTAGCAATAAAAGAATATATTGTGATTAATGAATGATGACACTGTCCTGATTCCGCATTTATTACCGCATTGTATTTTCTGTAGATAGTAGGACAGTATAAACTATTAATGAATTAAAAATCAATAAAAATAACATTATACATTATATAAACATTTACGCTGCATGTCCGGGATAATGCGAAACAATATTTTTTTGTACGGCAATTTAATTTAAAACAGAAATAAAAGAATTTTTGTAAATATCAATTACAACTTAATTTAAAATTCCATTTTATAATACAATATGTAGAAAACTGAGTCTTTACTAGTTAGCAGAAAATGTATTATAAATGTAGTTTTAAAAACGTGTTAGCCATAAATAACATGACGGACTTCCGATATCGAATGTTTTCGTTTACTGATTTTTATTTTTGAATTCAAATATAAATCAATTTTTATTATTATTTTATATTTGAGTTAAAAAGATATATTTATAAATATCTTATTGAAATTTCGCATCATTTTTCCTGTTCATATTCCAAGTTTAAAAATTAGAATTAAAAAAGGAGAATTAAGTAAACATGTTATTAACGGTTAAAAAGGTATATCCAAAATAAAAAGTCCACAGGTATACGAATTAAGTTCTTAGGTATCACGAATAAGTTATAAGATATTCTTCTCACAAAGGAACATCACACCCGATGTGTCTGGGATTTTGCCGATATTTTGTCATGTTTAAGAGCATAAACAGTAGATGAAGAATGACCTCTATATTGGGGACCACTACTCTAGCGTTTTCCGAGAAAATCGCTTTTGAGATTTCAGAAATTTTTTTTTTGTTTGTTTAAATAGCGAACGCTCGGACATTCGGGGCGCTTCCAGTTGGCAAGCAACTTGATGACCTTGCTGAACAAGCGCTTACCTAGGAAACGTCATCGCTTAAACAGCTCACGCTGTCTAACTGAATGCTACAAAACCAGCAAGGAAAGAAGTCGCTTACTTTG